>JADBJO010009236.1:81349-86066 GCA_016801955.1 Conus betulinus
GGGAGCCGGGCCAGTGGCCAGTCAGAAAGCGTAAGTCAGCACTCGGATCGCCGAACCCCGTTTCCCTCAACTACAAGTGAGGATAAGGTTGAGAGGAGGGGGGTTGTGATCGTCCCCACCAGCAAGTTCTGTCTGAGAGACATTTATATGCCAGGATAAATAGCCCGACGGTTCGTCCTAACCGAATTTTCTGTCCCGACCGGCTCCTTTCCTGACCAACACTGCAGGTGTCTGTATCTCTCGTACCTGGTTGACGCCGGGATATATTATGTAACGAAGCGTAGAGTACAGCCCTGTCATGCAGTCTCAGATCGGAATGGAAATCCGTAGGACCATCTTCATCATCCTCATTCTCATCGATCAGCATAGAAAAAAAAGATCTAATTCTGTGGCCCTTCATGCCCTGCTCTCATGGTGACTTCAGTTTTCATGTCCTCTCCACGTCTATGGCCTTGGTTTTGATTCCGTCAGGGTCACCTGTATCGACGAGTCCATGGGCGCTGCCTTTGGACAGACGCGGTGGCGCCCTCCGGTGGGAGAGCTCACACGTCGGCTCCGCGACTGCTATTGTCCTCAGTAGGGGATTAGTATGTGGTGTCTTGCGTGTGCTGGACAGAAGAGGCGCCACTGAACACCACCGAAGTGACTCGGCAGCAGTGCAATGTCTCCTCCGGTGGGTTGTCTCTGAACGCCGGTGCCGGGGTTGCGGCGGGACTGACCGGGCTGTAGCTGTGGACGGGCTGTCCGAATGAGCGGCGTGGGTGTGCACTGCCACTGAGGTGGCACAGAAGATGGGACAGCGAAATAAAAAAAAAAAAGATAGGAGCGTGAAACGTACGGAGCAGAAACGAAAAAAAAGGGTGGTGGTGGGGGGGGGGGGGGGGGGGGGGGGGGGAGGAGGGGGAGGGGCAGGGAGGGAAAACATACTGAACTGACAGTAAGGGGTGTGGCTACTAGAATGGGTTAGTCCAGGGTAAGACCAACATGTCCAAAGAAACAGAGATAACCGATATTTCCTGTTTTGGCGAGTCATAATGCTTTCAGGTTTCAAAACATTGAGAATGACGTATTCACGCGGCCAGTCGTCAAGGACTTTACATCCAAAAGGTCATAGACAAAATGCAGTTTTGGAAATGCCAGTTGATGTGTTTTTTGCCCTTTCCTGGATGATTGCTTTCTGCCCTTTCTGGATGATTGCTTTCTCCCCTTTCCTGGATGACTGCTTTTTCGGCCTTTCTGGGATCATTCCTCAAACCGCACTGCGATCCGACAACGTACTCCGCCCTCCCTCTCTGTCTCTTTCCGGTTTCAGTTTCAGTTTCATCAAGGAGGCGTCACTGCGTGCGGACTAGTCCATATACGCCACATCACATCCGCTAAAATTTTGAGACCACACTACGCATGATTTTAAGCTGGCGGATAAATGAATTACTAAGATGAATGAATTGAAGAAGAGGGTCTCGTGGCTACGACTTAGCAGATGCCGGACCTACGCATTAGTCCAATGCTCTGGTCAGACCTTGTCTCCTGCCAGTACGCACAAGTATTTAGGACTATACTTTTCACAAAAATTGTATGTGTCTCATCCTCTGGCTGCACAGGGTAACAAGGTGGTTATTGGGCTACCTCTACGTGACTATACAATCGAGACATCCAGTCTACTTTTTGATGCCAGAGTGCAGCCGATGTTTCTGTTCAGATCAGAAATCTGGGGTCTAGACAAAGTATGAAAATACACAAGAGAAAGTGCAGATGTAGATATACTCATATCAATGAAAATTCTACCAGGGAAAACGACATTTGAAGGAGGGAGGCGAAGGGGGGGAGGGGGTGGGGGTGAGATCTACCAACTCGAGCTGAAATATTACTGGTCATAAAGATTGTGTTTCATAAAACTCGGCTCCGCGTAGACAGGGGATGGGAGAAGGGGAAAAGGAAGGCTGAGGGAAGGAGGGGTTGGACACAGGGGCTGGGGTGGGGCTGAAAAATGGAAGGACTACCTTTTGAACCCCTCACCTAGCTTTCCACTCCCTCTGGCCATCAGCATGAGAATTCGGACCAGGGCATGTTCAGAACGCCATCAGTTTTAGCTTGTTTGTCAAACTGAAATCAAAGGAGAATTCGGACCAGGGCATGTTCAGAATGCTTTCAGTTTTAGCTTGTTTGTCAAACTGAAATCAAAGGAGAATTCGGACTAGGACATGTTCAGACCGCCATCAGTTTTAGCTTGTTTGTCAAACTGAAATCAAAGCAATGATTACTATCTATAACCGGTACACGGTCATAGTCACGGTTTGAAGTGCATCTCAATGAGCGCGAACAAATGAAACCTGCAAACCTGGGCTTCCCAGAATATAGGTCCAAATGAGCAGCACTATGAGTGAACTAACTTGGTTACCACAACACTAACCATCACTTGAAAAATGTTTAGTGAGGCATTGGATTCTGATTTCTAATATTAATATAATTCAATTAACATAAACACAACAACAACAACGGCGTCGGAGCTGGGGGGGTGAGGACAGGGGGCACTAGGCCCTTCCCACAGGGGAGGGGAGGGAAGGAAGGTGGGATGAGGAGTTGGAGTTCGGGGGTGGGGGAGGGGAGGGGTTGGTCGGTGGGACGACTAGGATGCGTGAAGATTCAAACCGTGAAATGTGAGGAAAGGAAATACTTGTTGCGTTGTAACCATAAATACAAATAACATTTTACCTGTGAAAGGAGTTAATACACGTTCAAGAAAAAGAAAACACACAGTGCAACAGTGAAAAAAAAAATTATTCATAATAAATTCAAATGAGCCACTGATAATTCAACATTGCACTTCAACGCGGACGCAGAGTGGAGTAGGGATGAAAGGACGGTGGGGGTGGAGGGTGGGAGAGGTGGGAAATACTCTTCAAATCTGCTACCCTAGCTAGAGAGAGAGAAGATTCAAGAGAGCGAAAAACTTCCTTTTGGTGACAACTTCAATTCATCTAGTTGAGAAAAACGGTTTGATGTGGTCCTGATGTGGTAGTTCAAAATCAATGTAAATTTCCAAAACTGACAATGGATCAACATGACAGTAGTCCGTCCTGATGTGGTAGTTCAAAATCAATGTAAATTTCCAAAACTGACAATGGATCAACATGAACAGTACGCCCCCCCCCCCCCCTCCCCCTTTCCCCGTCCTCTTGCCCTCTTTCCCTTCAAGAAAGATTCCCATACACACACAGAGGCGTAAATGAGGTGGGTTTCTAGATCTTTCCGTCAGTCCAGACTCTGGCTTGGGGGCTTCGTCAGGATTCTTTCCCAAGCCCTTCACTGGCATGAGCTACCAAGTAAGGTCTAGTCTAGTCACTGTCTTCTAGGCCAGTCTGCGACACACTCTGTCCAGGCCGTTCGCCCGCGTCAGAGGGTCAGCAGCTGATGCACTGTCTTTCTGTCAGTGTCCACCTCCGGGCCCAGCAGTGGTACTGTCAGAACCGTCCTAGCCGTTGTAACCGTCTACGGCTATACTGTCGCAGTGCTAGGGCAAAACTGTCTCCTGTTAACTGGAGGCCCTAACACTGGTCTGTCACTAGTGTTACTGTCACTGTAGTACGACACTGTAGTACACTCAAGGCCGAGTGTTGAGCTCCCTAGCTAACTACAAGTTAACTAGTCCGCTCTCTCCTCAAGGCCGAGTGTTAGCTAACTACAAGTTAACACGACCGCACCCTTCAAGCTCCGTGTTTCGAAGGAAAGAAACGTAAGATGGATGTACAAGGGCTTCTCTATAGCTGCATGTAGAACAACAAAACAAAAATATCAAAGAAGACGCTGTCCTTTTCAGTAAATTAAAACCTCAACTGGAACTCACCGACTTCGACCTGGTTTCCACACATTGAAACAGGCATTAGAAAGAAGCTCACTCACCGACGACGTCGGGCTGCTAGGCAGGGAGAGAGAGCGAGGTCAATACAGGTCAATAAAAGTCCAAAATGACGGCTGTCCTTCCATATTGAAAAATTCAAGATTGAAGAGAGAAGCGCGCTCACACTGATTGGACGCCGGATGATCACGTGATACCACAAACTCACATGTATTTAGTTCACGTCCGGAAGAAGAAAACGCGCATGCGGCTTCGGATACTGTTGCATGAGAGTCGCCTTTCTTTCGCACCGATGTCAGCGCGTGTTTCATGGTTTTACGTCCAACTTAACCGAATACTCGCTTCTCTAAAATGAATGGCACCCGCGCACGCGCGCGCTTGCGCGCGCGCGCGCACACACACACACACACACAACACAATCAAACAAACAACACACACACATACAGAGCCACGCGCGCGCATGCACACGTGAGAATTGCTCTTCTCTCTCTCTCGTTCGCTTCGTGGTCTGTCTGTCGTCGTCTGTCTCGTATATCTCTTCTCGATTTCTCTCTGATGGAATGACCGAAAACCACATATAACAGAATAATCAAAGTCTTCTGAATTCAAAAAACATTATCAAAGGTAAGCCAACATTTTTTTAAAGGGATAATTTCACACACATAAACAAACGAGGCGCGCAGCGCAAAAACACACACACACACACACAGTGTGTGGTGTGTTGTGTGTGTGTGTGTGTGTGTGGTGTGGTGTGTGGTGTGGTTGGGCGGGCGCGAGCGCGCAAGAAAAAGAAAAAAAAAAAAAAAGAGACAAAAACCACAACCAAACACGCAACCAACACGAAAACAAAAAAACAACCAA
>JADBJO010009237.1:0-2500 GCA_016801955.1 Conus betulinus
GGTGGAGGGGGGGGGGGGAGTTAGAAACAAAAGCACATGGGTACCTTTTGATTTTTCGGGCGGGGGAGGGGAGGGAGGGGGAGGGCCGCCGCCATCACGTCCCTGTTGGAGTCTTACCTTCACACAATCGGTGGTCTTGCAATGAACTGAACTAACTGAACCTGCACCTTGTTCAGGGGACTGAGCGTGACCGAGCGAACTTGAAGCTTGAACCTTGATTGCTATAGTCTTCGAATTGGACACCAGCCAAAGAACGGTACACGTTTTTGTTTTTTAGTCTTAAGTTCCACTTCTAGAACTGGTTTCTTTTGGTTGTTGTTGTTGTTGTTGTGTTGGTTTTTGTTGTTGTTGTTGTTTAAGCCGGGTGGATTTAGAGACATACACATATACCGTTTGAATAACGGGGCGGTGTGCCGCAACGACACCGACATTTAAAAAAAAAAAAAAGACAAAGAAAAAGAAGAAAAGAAAGAATGATAAGACATCAGCCGATTCAGAACATCTTGCATTATCAGTATCACCCATTGAAATTAGCAACAACAAAGCAGCAGTAGCCGATGAGGGGCGACTATAGAATGATTGTTGGCATATGCTATATCTAACAGCGAAGATAGAAACTTTCATCTGGCACTTAAATAAATAAATAAATAGAATAAACGATTTTTTTTTTGTAAAATAATGAAAGAAGAAAGGGGAATATCAGAGACAATACTGTTATAGTATAACCATAATGGTGCCGCGTAGTTGAAACAGTACTTGGTTAATCAACATCAGCCGTCAGCCCGGCAGTAGCATACTGAAGATGATGTTCAATCAAGAGACACGCAGGAGAGTAGTCGCACTACGCTCTCTTCTGAGATTCCAAAGCACGCTCAGGGGAGAAGGGTGGGAGAAAAGAACAAAAGAAGGCCTTCACCCAAAAACCGTTGGGGGTGTACATTGTGGGCACCGATCACAATAATGGCCTGGTCGAACCCCCACACACCCCCCCCTCATGACCAACACCCCCACACAACCTCCAAGAGGTTGTACCTCACTTCAACACCAGAGTGTGGGGGTAGAGAACTTGTCATAAAGACAATCCGATTGGTCACCCCTTCCCATGAACTACTTTTTTCACCCTGTTTGTGAAGGTTCAGTCATCCAAGAAGTCGAACGTTTAACGCTACATATGTCTCCAAATCAGAATAACACCAAAATACAAAAAAACAACTGTAGTCACTGACCACACCAGAAACTTTAAGAATCAGAATACGGGAATCCCTTAAGAAATACAAATCACCGCACCTGCTCGTAAACCAAATCAGCCTATAACCGTCTAGCAGGCGTGGGCGGGTCGGTCTCCTCTCGTCTGGTGCAGTGGTGGTAGTCTTGGTGGGTGAAGAGCTCTCGCCTCTCGCTTCCTAGCTCCCCTCTGGATGAGTGTTGTGAGGGAGAGAGGAGAGGAGTGGTAGTAGTGAGAGAGAGAGAGAGTGTGGTGTGGGGTGGTTGTGTGTGGTGTGGTTGTGGACGAGTGTATCCTTGGCTGGAATGGCGACGGTTTGTCCACCACCGACAACATTTTTTTTTTTTTGTTTTTGCTTTTTGCGAACGTGTTTTTAATCCTACCATCTATTGTGTTATGGTAGCCACATTCCGTCTCCGGGAAAGGATGTGTTTCAACACGACACCGATGTGTCACGTGTTTCAGTATCGTGTCATTCATTTCGCCCTCACAACCACGACCTACTATATTCCTTTTCGAACTGGGAAGGGGGGGAAAAGGACGTGGCAGTCGCAAACCACTGTGCGCAGGATCTTGTTTTTTTTTTTTTTTTTTTCTTTGATGACACGATGTTCACGAACGGAACCCGGCTTTTAAAGCCTTCACCGAATCATTTGAAGGGAAAGTGCAGGCGCAATGCCGCAAAAAAAAAAAAAAAAAAAAAAGAAAAGAAAAAAAGTTTGGGCCATCTCGAGTACAAACCGAACCCGTAGACTGTGGAACAGCTGTCTAACCACTTAACCCGCCAAGCCAGCGTGGTGCCATTTGACTAAAACACAGTTCGAACTGAATTATGTATCACACGAATGGACACTGTGCTCATGCTTGTTTCGGGTATGTTTGGAATATCTCGACCAACTATCACACGAGTAAGCTTAGTTTTTTTTTTGTGGGTGTAAAACGTATTTGGGGATGCTAGGGATTAATTAATTACCCCGATTAACTGTGGGCTGTTGATTAATTAATCAACCCTGCACCTGACTGTTGACCAAGACGTTTGGGGTCACTGGCGTTGTTCTTGATACTTATTGCCTGTTGTTGTTGGATACTGGAGCCAGACAAATCGTAACAACGTCGCACCGAGTGTAAACATCTATGGGCTGAAAAACCGTTACAAAACTACCGGTGATTAAAAGCTCACCGACTAAAGAGCTGACGACGACGACGACGACGACGAGGAGGAGGAGGAGCAGGAGGAGGAGGAGGAGGATGGCGATCCAGGAGAAGAATCCGCGC
>JADBJO010009237.1:15000-25000 GCA_016801955.1 Conus betulinus
GCGGGTTGTACGAGCTCTGGTGGCCGCTTCCTCGGTGGTAGGGCGCCAGGGGAGGGATGGTGGCCTCGATCTTCTTGTAGTCTTCCAGAGTGCAGTGGGGCGACAGGATGTCGGTGACGGAGAACGGGGTGGAGTGTGAGTTGTTCTTGCCGGGGCTCAGGGACATTGTTCACCCGGACCCCTGTAGCCTCCTCCTCCGCGTCCGGGCCGGAGGGGAGGGGGCAGGGCAGGGGAGAGGGAGAGGGGAGAAAGGGGGAGGGTGTCCTGTCCGGAGGAGGCGGGAAAACAAAAAAAAAAAGACTTGGGAGTCTTGCTTGACTTGAGGGTCCGCGGGTTCGACCGGGGTGAGGCGTTGACGGTCTTTTGTGAAGAGTGGGTTTTAAAAACTCCTGGTGTTTTACGTGAAAAGAGTTTGGGCCTGGGGAAGTGGATCGGAGAGTGGGGGTGGGGGGTGGGGGGGGATGAAGGATGCTGCGGTCAGCGTCTTGGTCTGGCTAGGGACCCCCGTTCTGGAAAATGAAAAAGGATTATGACGTCAGTCCCAAGTCCGTTTCGGTGCAGCGTTCTGAGAACAACACCTGTCGACGACGACGACGACGACGACGACGACGACAACAACAACAACAACAGCAACGACCACAACTTCTAACCTTGGAGAAAGCCAGGTTCTGTATGTTAGCATGAATCAGGTATATCAGGGTTGCCATTTCTACCTACTATGGTTCAGCGCTGTGCAGCTGATGTTGCTGAATTGACCGACGAACAGAAATAACCGGCTGAGAATAATTTGGAGAGAGAGAGAGACAGAGATTTGGGGGAGAGAGAGAGACAGACAGACAGACAGAGCACAGGCAGACAGAGAGACAGAGAGAGAGACAGAGAGAGAGAGAGAGAGACGGACAGAGAGAGAGAGAGAAGAGACAGACAGACACGAGGACGGTCCTAGAGAGGAGATCAGATTCCTACAACAGAGACTGAAACAGACACGAGAGACAGTACAGAAGCACAGACACGCACTTGCGAGAGAGCGCAGGGAGAGAGAGACACACGGTTCCGGTCCTACTCGGTTACTATTCCCACAATTTGACAGAAAACACCAAATAACGAGGAGAAACACACACACACACACTTGCGCGCGCACACACACACACACACACACACACAACACACACACACACAAAACACAGAGTTCTACTCGGTTATTACTATTCCCCACAATTTGACAGCGCGCATGACGAGGGAGAACCTGCTACACACACACACACACACACACACACACACACACACACACAAACATGCGCGCGCGCTCATCACCTCTGCTCACACACAACACACACACACACACACACCGATTTTCACCTACACATTTTTACCTTTTCCCTGTCGCTGGAAACAGTGGGAAAAATCCCCCCCCCCCCCCCCCCCCCCCCCCCCCCCCCCCCCCCCTCCCCCCCCCCTCCCCACCCGCCTTCAACACTTTGAGAGAAATTACCCAAACAATTTGATTTGCAGCCATCAGATGCGGTTCTTAATTTTCAATACTTCATCGTCGTCCTGACAACAGAAGTTTACAACACCGGCAACAGTGATACCTTCCCTTCCCCCTCCCCCCTCCCCCTCCCCCCTCCCCTCCCGCCCTACCTGCTGTTGGCTGTCGGCAGATAGGAAAATGATGGGAAATTATGTGTGTTCGTTTATGGTTTTTTTTTTTGTTTTGTTTTGTTAAATGTGTTGTTTGTTTACTGGATCTTTTAGTTATGGATGTAACCAAGTTGATTCATATCCACGGTAAGCAGCTATCGCAGATAGCTCCTCCCCCCCCCCCCCCCTCCCCCCCGCCCTCCCCCCCCTCTCTCTCTCTCTCTCTCTCTCTCTCTCTCTCTCTCTCTCTCTCTCTCTCTCTTCTCTCTCTCATCTCTCTCTCTCTCTCGTCTCTCTGCGGTCGTGGAGCCTTAATCAACATGAATTCTGGGCGAGTAGCATCGACTTCAATTTATGTGCTCTGATGTTGCTGTGCCGCGAATACCAACTTATAACTGAATGTTCCCCCCTTCAAAATGTGATTTCTGACATCCGCGTGTATTATATAGCCGACTTCACAATCAACCATCACATAAACTGACAGACGTTTTTGTAACGTTGATAAAATTAATGCAGCCCCCACCCCCACCCTCAGGACAAAATGTTAATGTAATCATGTCAATTCCAAAATTCCTTTTCACTGCATTAACCGGTGGAGCATCATTTATTCATCAGTGCAAAGGGAAGTTTCTGTCCACTCGAACACCGCAAAGCATGCAGAGAAATCAGTATTTAAGTTTAACATTGGTAAAGAAAGGCTGATTAATAAAAGAAAGAAAGAAAAAAAACAAAACGTTGACACTAAAGAAGGCTGATTAATAAAAGAAAGAAAGAAGAACAAAACGTAGACACTAAAGAAGGCTGATTAATAAAAGAAAGAAAGAAAAAACAGAACGTAGACACTAAAGACAAAAGTATTCTCTCTCTCTCCTCCCTCCCCCCCTCCCCCCACACACACACACACATATATATATATATATATATAATGCTGAACAATTCAGTACGGGGGGGGGGGGGGGGGGGGGGGGATAAGACAGGATAACAATTCTTCCGTCATTATAGTAATGACTTGGCAAAGATTTGAAAGTTTATGAAAATAAAAAAGAGGGTTGAAGATGAAGAAAATGGGAAAACATATATTATAAATATGAAAACCCTACACTAGCTGCCTGAGGGAACCATCGCAATCTCTCTCAAAGGTATATATATATATATATATATATATATATATATACCCTATGATATATATAATATATCTAATATATCCCCCATTTTCTTCATCTTCGTTTTTTTTTCTAAAAGTTCAAATCTTTGCCAAGTCATTACTGTAATGACTGAAGAATTGTTAGCCCCGCTCTTGTTTTTTCCCCCACTACTTAATTGTTCAGCATTATGCACACACACACACACACACACACACACACACACACACACACACGCACGCACTATGTGCTAGTCATGTGCTACCGAAAATCTGCTCTTTCCGTTAAGGTTTCAAGCACGCTTTCTTGTTCACAGCGTAATCGGCGTCCTCAAATTCTACAGTCCGCAATCATGTTGGTCACAACGTCAGGAACATTGCCAGGGAAAAAAAATACTAAAAATGTTTTAACCTAAAACAAACAAACAACAAACAAACGAAAACTTGTAAAAAAAAAAATAATAATAATAATAATATAATAAAATAAAGCAAATAAGCTAACAAAAAAGAAACAACAATTTGTAAAATAAATAAATAAATAAATAAGAAAGGAACGGTGCACCCGTCCTATGATTTTACTTCCAGTCTGTGGTTTTCTCCCCTTTTATACGCAGTGGAAAAATCCGCCAACGGAAGACAGCGCGGCGGCTGAAGGTTGGGGACGTTTGCGGTTAAAAGACGAACGTGAAAGCCGCGCGAAGGCTTTTGCTTTGGGTGATGACAGGGCGGCTCCTACTCCTTGCTGCTGGTCCACGTTGGCCTTACCCCGGCGGGGGTCACTGACCAGTACAGCCCTACACAGTGTGTGTGGGCAACCAGACAAACTGACCCATCTTACTTTTTGTTGTGGTTGTTGTTGTTGCTATTGATGTTGTCGTAGTAGCGCCGTTGAGTTTTCACAACTCACCTGGTTCCAAGAGGTACTGACTTGTCCCTCTTAGTTTGCTAAGAATGCAATTTTTTTTTAAAAAAAAAAAGAAAAAGAAAGAAAAAGAAAACCGTGAACCCGGGAACTTTTCGCAAGGTCATTCAAGCTCAACATCCATGCTCACTTCGAAAAAAAAAAAATGACAGTCTCAGAGACTAGGGGTGAATGTCTATTCCACTCCAATCCTACCAGAACGACAACATGACAACATGTGTGTGTGTGTGTGTGTGTGTGTGTGTGTGTGTGTGTGTGTGTGGTTGTGTGTGCGTGTGTGTGTGTGTGTGGTTCAAAAAGTTCAATTCTCCCTGGGCGAAGGAGCCAGACAAACAAATGATTCCTGAGGTGTCGAAACCTCAAAACCCAATTAATAAATCTCTACCATTTTTCTTTTCGGGAATGATGCCAGCTATGCGTAATTGCTGTCAATATATGACAGCGTATTCTGTCATATTTGCGTTCAGCTAAAAAAAATAAATAAATAATTTTTTTTTTTAAAAAAAAAAAAAAAAAAAAATCCGCGTTTGGCAACAGCGATTGATCTGGGATATCCTTTAAGACAATGCCAAAATTTATCTTGAAAAAAAAAAAAAAAAGAAAAAAAAAAAACTCTCATTGTTTTAAATTGCACCTTCCGATCTACTGAGGTCTTAAATGTTCGGTTGTGCACTCAAAATCAAGGCATTAGCATACCATGCAAACAGTGTGACCGAAGTTTTCTCTCTTAATATTTTTTTTGTTGAACGTTTGCCACTAGCAGATTGCACATCTCGCACGCACAGTCTTTTCATCAATGGCGGCGACTCCCAAAAAACGTCCAGAATCTGTGTCATGCCCTTCAAAATGATGTACGGAACGATTTCAATACCTAGATGACGGGCACGAAAAGGGCACGGTCTCTTACAATGCCCAGCGTCATGATGTCGGGAATCATTTCTCTACCTAGAGGACGGGCACGAAAAGGGCGCGCTCTCTTACAGTGCCCAGCGTCATGCTGTCGGCAATCATGTACAAATAGAAACGACGGGCACAAACAGGGTACGCACTCACAACAGCCCCATACACTATGATGTTGGAATTATTTCCAGATTCAAATGATAAGTCTCAAAGGGTTGCGCAACTGAAAGAGGGGGTTACTGTACCTGAAAATGACAAAAGATGGCATCACAGTATTCTAATTCTTGAACAATGAAGATGGATTATTTTATCACGCACAAACAGGACGCAAACACTCATTAAATACTGAGGATCTCTTACGAACCAACGTTCGTGATTTTCTGAGTAGCGAACTAAATAAACAAAGACAAAGAATTGCCCGCGACCAAACGAATCTATCTACGAAAACGGAATGCTGTCGCCGCAATGAAGAATAACACATTTCCGTCGACCGAGGAAACAAAGTTGTTTTTTTTTTTCCTTTTAATTAAAAAGAAAAAAAAATCAACGAGAACACTCGCGATGTGTAGAGTGTGGCGTGCGCGCAAAATTGTATCAGAAATATTATTCTCTCTCTCTCTCTCTCTCTCTCTCTCTCGATCTCTCTCTCTCTCTCTCTCTCTTGGCAGAGCGTCCCACTCGGAGCACACAGAAGATGACCTGAAATAATCTCCCAGGGAAGAAATCTGACGTTCCAATGGTTGGGCAGTAATGCTGGGATGGTGGAAAATATCCTAAATCAGAACGTTGGCGTATGAAGCAGACCACACAGTGGCAGGCTTACTTTTTCTTTCTTTTTTTATTTTCGTGGTGTTCTACCCATGCATAGCCGCACCCGCTGGGGGATACCACATCGTTTCACAAGATAACCACTAGGGTACTGTCGGGAGAGCGCACACCTCTGCCAAGGTCGAACGAACCTTGAATCTCTGTCCCTTTTGAGGACTACGGCAGGAACGACAACGGATTTTATTTTGCCTCCAGGGGAAGTAATTGCTTGCACGGATCAAAAGAGTTCGTCCCCTAGCCTTTTTTTCTTTTTTTTTTTTTTTTTTTTTTTTTTTTTTTTCTTTTTTCCCCCCTTTTTTTCTTATATCTTTTTGTATGAACACAACATACAAAACATCAAACAATAATGTAGCAGAATGCCTCGCGTTAGTTATAAAAAAAAAAAAAATAGAGAGGCAGAGTGAGATTGTATGCCATTAATTCTATCGTTCATACTCCAAAAACAATCGAGCATTGATAAAGAAAAAATTTAAAAAATTCTTAACGAAAATAAGGTCAATTCAATTCAACTCCATTCAAGCTGTTCATTTCGTCCCTTTACCAATCACGGGATTCCTAGCGGAGTTGAACTGAAAACGGTAAACAATACATGACATTCAAGAAAAGGTCAAATTTTTTTCCTCGCTCCACGTGACGAGACAATCACACACCAATAACTCCAACGGTTGGTGGGTGTTATGGACGTGTAATTGTCTCATCATGACAGCACGGGAGTTATCCTCCTTTTTTTTTTTTTTTTTTTTTTAAATGCAGCATTCGGTTAGGAGTTAGCCTACGGGCAGTTAATCGTCTCAACATGAGAGCGAAGACGTTTGTGTTTGTTTTTTTTTTTTTTTGTAAGTATTCAGTGTCGGTGAAATTGAAATACATGATAACAGCACGGGTGCTGTCTAATCCTAATTCTTCGAGGTTGTTGTATCCCTGACTATCGTGTTCCGTCATGTTGTCTATTCAATGTTCAATGCAGTATATGACGCGGGAATCCACCACACCTACCCCATAGAAGAGATAGACAGACAGAGACAGATAGATAGACAGACAGAGAGAGAGAACCAGAGACGCCCATACCACTACCGTGAAGTCTTCAGACACGTCAAGTGGTTAATAATGACTCCGAGTTTATCACAGCCTTGGTTCCTTGTTCTTTGTTTGGCTCGCGGAATAGAAAGGCGGTGGGAAGTAAATGCATGTGTGTTTGTGTGTGAGAGACAGACATAAAAGCAGATGATACGTTAAAGTAAATAAATGGAAGGGGGGCAAGTGCAGGCAAACAATTCTTCGGCCAATAGAGAATAAAGAAAGCACACACAAAAAAACTAGTGGGGTGAAAATAAGTGTTGGCAGACACATTTTCTGTCACCCTCTATAATAAGTCTATCGGCAAAAAAAAGAGAGAGAGAGATGGGGAGATAATATATGTATATGGGGAGATAATGGGAGGGGGAGTGTGGGGAGACCGGGGGTAGAAGTGGACATCCCCCCCCCCCCCCACCCCCCAAAAAAATGTTAAACATTTTTGATCATCGAATTCGGTCTTGTGAAGAGAACTACCCGCAACATCTGTCTATACGCCACTTTCGTCTCCCGGAGCAGAATAGTCAGCAGACTTCATCCTGGTTGTACACGGAGTCCAGCCGTGCGTTTTTGTTTCGTTCTGTTTTCTACACAGCATTTTGTCAGTGTCGGCGGAAGTACAAATTCCCCCCAAAACCCATCCCTAGTAAGACAATCTACCAACAGTCAACCCTGCATGATTGTACGACACCTCCCCCCCCCCCCCCCCCCCCCCCCCCCCCCCCCCCCCCCCCCACCCCCCCCCCCCCCCCCCCCATTCTACCTCCACCTCACCCATCAGAGTAACGCACAAACCCACTGACGAAAACTAGAAACCTGCGCAGAGGGTCACGAACGAACGTGCATTCAGACTTGCTGGGTCCGATTGTGCTGAGGGACCAGTCTGTTGTCCACTGTACTTTTTCCTTTTGTGGTCGATGCTGACCATAGTGAGCGTCTCCAACCATGGCCAGCAGCGCTGCCTACTGTGGGGCACATATGTCTGTATGGAAGGACGTGATCAGTTCATGTCCAACCCACGGCCTAGGGCTACACATGCCATCGTCATGTCTCGTGAGTACGTCATGTAATGATGTAAACATCGTTCTACACACATACACACACACGCACACACATACTGACTGACTGAAACCAATTTATTGTCAGATTAACTCAAAGTTGTACTGACAAAACCTGCGCAGAGGGTCACGAACGAACGGTGCATTCAGACTTGCTGGGTCCGATTGTGCTGAGGGATCAGTCTGTTGTCCACTGTACTTTTTCCTTTTGTACACACATACACACACACACACACACACACACACACGCGCGCGCGCGCGCGCGCGCACACACTCCACGCTATCCTCCTACCCCCAGTACTCGCATCGTCTAGACCACTCCTCACGCAGTGTGTGTGTGTGTGTGTGTGTGTGTGTGTGTGTGTGTGTGTGTGTGTGTGTGTGTGTGTGCACGCGCGTCGTAGCGCAAATGTTTTAAAACAACTGCTCAAAATATCGACAGGTCGGAATAAATATTATTAGCACTAACCGTTGCGACCTAGCTCATCTCTTCATTCTCTCTCTCTCTCTCTCTCTCTCTCTCTCTCTCTCTCTCTCTCTCTCACACACACACACACACACACACCACACACACATGGACTCAGTGTGTGTGTGTGTGTGTGTGTGTGTGTGTGTGTGTGTGTGTGCAAGTGTGAGTGTGTGTGCGTGTGTGAGCGACGTGCGACGCGCGCGCGCGCGCGCGTTTGTGTGTGTGTGTGTGTGTGTGTATGTGTTATAACAAAAAATATATGTATAGTTGATATCGACTGGTCGGAATAAATATTTCAAATATTCACTGCAGCTAGCAGGCCTCTGAATCATTCACTCAGCCTGTGCTCCTGCACACCGAGTCTCCACCTCACCCTTCCTCCTTCGCTCTGTGTGTGTGTGTGTGTGTGTGTGTGTGTGTGTGTGTGTGTGTGTGCGCGCGCGTGCGTGTAAGAGAGAGAGAGACAGAATGCGTGCGTGTGTGCGTGCGTGTGTGTGTGTGTGTGTGTGTGTGTGTGTGTTGTGTGTGTGTGTGCGCGCGCGCGCGCGCGCGCGCACGCGAGTGTAATGTGCGTGTGTGCGTGCGTGCGTGCGTGCGTGCGTGTGGTGTGTGTGTGTGTGTGTGTGTCGGTCTGTCTGTCTGTCTGTCTGTAAAGAACTGCGTTTTCGTTAAGTAGAATAGAACAGGTAGAACAGCCGTGAAAATATTAAAGAGACTGGTGACGTGAGGGGGCGATGAGGGAGTGTCTGATTTTTAAAACCCAAAAGGAAGGTCTCACGCGCATGATAAAAGAATGTATTTGAAAAGGAGTACATTCATCTGTTTAAAAGAAGAAACGAAGAAAAAAAAAAAAAAAAAAAGCTGCCCTCTGTTGTTAACATTTGTAATATTTACTCAGACCAAACTAATATCGTCATGACAGTTATTAACATTTATTCTTATCATTATCGCTACTATCATTACTATCATTATCCCTGTTATGTTACCAGTATTATTATCATTAAAGACAGAGACGCTAGAGATGGAGATTTTTTTTTTCGATAACGGCTTCTTTTCAATATGCAACCTCACCCCCACTCCCCCCTCCTCCCCCGTCCTTCCCACCTCCTTCCTCCCACAACAAATACACCTTCCGCCTGTTGCCTAGCTAGGTGAATGTATGTTGCATGTTTGTCTGTGCGTACAACGTGTGTGTGTGTGTGTGTGTGTGTGTGTGTGTGTGTGTGTGTGTGTGTGTGTACGCGCGCGCGCGCGTGCCTGAGTGCGTGCGTGCGTGTGCGTGCGTGCGTGCGTGCGTGTGTGTGTGTGTGCCCGTGCGTGCGTGCGCGCGTGCGTGCGTGCGTGCGTGCGTGTGTGTTTATGCGCGCGTGATCTAAATTCACACTAACTCTTCCCCGAGCATTCTTGGCTTCAAAGCAAACAAAATCCAACTATAAAACAGGCAACAAAACGAGACCTACGTAAATAACTCATTAATTAAATCAATGAACAAAATAAGCAAAGGGAAAAACCCACTCTCTTCTACACACCAATCGTATACCTTGTGTGGCTGTGGGTATGGGTATGGGGGTATGGGTAGGTGTGCGTAGAGGGGGGGGGGGGGGGGGGGGGCCGGAGGGGAGGCGGAAGGGGGTTGGAAGTGTCATTCAGAGTGAAGAGAGATAGAAGAAAGAAAGAACAAAAAAAAAAAAGAAGAAGAAAAAAAAGCGAAAAAATAACACCCAGGAAAGGAATATCAATACAAGGCAAACACATCAATATAGAGAGAGAGAGAGAGAGAGAGAGAGAGAGAGAGAGGGAGGGAGGGAGGGAGGGAGAGGGAGAGAGAGAGAGCTCTACACAAATACACACACACGAACACCTGAAACAACATGGGAGGTAACACGGGGCGACTGTCTCGGAGTTGTCTTTGCTCACAAAAGCTTCCCAACGTTCGCTTTCTTTTTTTTTTTTTCTTTTGTGTTCGA
>JADBJO010009237.1:35000-40000 GCA_016801955.1 Conus betulinus
CCTCCTCCTTTACTTTTTTTTTCTATTTTTTTTCTTTTTTTCTATTTTATTCTTTTCCTTTCTTTCGCTTTTTTTTTTTTTTTTGTTTTTTTTTTTTTTTTTTTTTTTGTTCTTTGTTTTGCTTTGATTTTTTTTTCTGTGCTGTTGTTTATATTTTCTTGCATGTTTGTTTTTAAGATATTCTCTTTTTTTTTTTGGGGGGGGGGGGGGGGGGGGGAGGGGAGTGGGGGGGTGAGAAGGGGAGGGGGGGGGGAGGGGAGGGGTGTGGGAATAGGGGTGGGTGGGAATTGGGGGGGGGGGGGGGGAGGGAGCGTGTAGTTTCCGGGCGGTTTCCGTAATAATTTTAACTTTTTGAAATGTTAATGCTCAAAAATCCCATGGCCACCTTTTTACTGTGCCGAGTGTCAAGTTTCTCCATGCACGGCTGTGTCCTTGTTCTTTATGACATTTCTTAGATGACGTATCGACTGCAAGGCTGCCCAGGGCGGAACCGAGTGCCAGCACTTGCTTATCGTATCATACAAGACGGTGAGAACTTGGGACTGAAAAAAAATGTGGGGAGGGGAGGTGGGTAATAGGCTACAATATGTATACAATATGTATACATATATATATATCATATATTTATATATATATATATATATCCCCCCAATGGCTTTCACTCCTGATGGCAACTTGCCGTCAGCAGCATCAGCAAGCATAAATGTGAATACGATGATCTAAGAGCAACGATAACAACAACAACAACAATAATAATAATAATAATAATGATGATCATAGTAATAATAATAATGATGATATGATGATGACGATGGCATGAACAATACCAGCCTACATATAAATAATAATACACAACAGGAAGAAAGAACTATTATGATAATCATGATGATAACGTTAGTAATAGTTTTTGTACATTATTATTAGCAAACATAAATATCAAGTCTCTCTCATTTCAGCACTGAAAAGATTTGCGTTCGTGCGCACGCATACACACCACAAGAGAGAGAGAGAGAGAGAGAGAGAGAGAGAGAGAGAGAGAGAGAGAGAGAGAGAGAGAGAGCAACACTTCTCCATTCACTGCCCATGTGCCCATCATATCCTCAATTGCTATTGAAAATGGAAAAATCCTGCTGCTGATGCTGCTGCTGCTGCTGCTGATGATGATGACGCTGATGATGATGATGATGAGGAGGAGGAGGAGGAGGAGGAGGATGTTAAAACAACCAGAAGCGGGCTCAAACTGATTTTTAAAAAAAAAAAAAAAACCAAACAAACAAAGACAAAGGTTGAACTGACGACCACGACGGACATCCACCGACAGACAGCGAGGGGAAGGGGAAGGAAGGAAGGAATGAAGGAAGGAAGGAGAGTTTTTTACCGTTGTTTTCAGGCAGGATCCCAAACTAACCTGACACTATCAAGGAACACATGGCATCTGAACACTGTCATTGTCATGCTTTCAGTAATGCAACCACAGAGCACAGAGAGAGAGAGAGAGAGAGAGAGAGAGAGAGAGAGAGAGAGAGAGAGATGAAGTGTTTGTACCCAGCAGCAAATGCCATGCATTGCGTTTTTTGTTTTCTGTTTGTCGTCTTTTGTGTTGCGACACTGAACCGACAAACAGCGACACTTTACAAACATCCTGATAGCAACTGAAGCAACACGGAAACAGTTGACGTTATGGTCTGTGCGACAGCTCTGTAAACAAGCAAGGGGGGGACAGAAAAAAAAGAAAAGAAAGAAAGAAAGAAAAAAAAAAGAAAGAAAGGGAAGAAAAGAAAGGAGTTGAAGAGATGCAAAGGGTTTCTGCTTTAGAAGCGTGCTAGTGACTTGACTGTGTGGTAGGCCCTACCTACATGGCCAAAGATACAAAGGCTTCCATCACCACCACGCAATGTTTTTTTTTTTTCAAAAAGTCTGGCTTGTGGGCCTACCAACATACACAATGCGTCGCCGACCGTGTGTATTTGTGTTCGTTCGCGAGTGGAGTTCCACACCACACACACACATAGGCTACACACAACACACACGACTTTGTCGGCTTTTGCTGGTTACATCAACAATGTTTACCCCCCCCCCCCCCCCCCCCCCCCCCCCCCCCCTAATTTTCTCGCCCTTCCGGCTTCGTCAGCTCTTCAAACTTGGCATCTGTCGGCAAACGTTTTTAACGGTATTTTCACTGGTGTCCGACATTTCACATATCACAATCGAAATATACTGTGGGAAATTTTATGTGGCAGGCAATGGGGAGGGGGGAAATTAAGTGACTGCCAAGAAAATCAGGAATAGGAAACCAGTACAGCTAAAAAAAAAAAAAAATAAAAAAAATAAACCACTCTCTACACCTTTTCTCCCTTCACACTGGCTTACCAACACACACACACACACACACACACACACACTGCCTGCCTTCTCTGATCGGAGAACAAAAAACAAACACGGAAAAGATCACACATATGCACTGTCATGATAGGGGGGTCTGCAAAAAAAAAAAAAAAAAAAAAACGACGACACCTCACGACTGGCCGAATAAAAAAAAAAAAAAAAAGGAAAAGAAAAAGGTAACAGGAAAATCGACAAAGAGACCAGAAGGGGTCGAAGGGACCCTAGCTCTCCCACTCACCTGTATTCATGGTCGAGGACCAAGTCAGCTGGCCAGCGCCAGGGAGTAGTCTACTCCAGTAGCCTACTCGTTTTCCACCCGACCAACAAGACAAACAACAGGGCACTCTTTAAACAAGATCCAGCTCGAACTCGGGCGTCAGAAACATGGATTTTTTTTTTTTTTCTTCTTCTTCTTCTTTTTTCAAACCTGAAGATGACTGGAGAAGGAGCACGCGCCGGGCAATCAGAGGGGCTCGTGAGGAGAAGAGAAGAAGAAGCGAGACGACTTGAAAAAACAGTGGATGGCGGGAGCACTCTCAGCCGGCTTGTTGCTGACTTGGAGTAGCGACCTAAGTACTGACTCCTACGAGCGGCCAACGAGGCTAAGTGCGCTGTCGAGCGCCGCACAACAAGTGTCGTCAAAAGCTCCAATCGCCCTCCACGACCAATGAGAGGCCGCCAAACCCCGACACCCCCGCACTCTGAAAGCGGGCCCCACACAACAGGCCGAGTCAGCCGCCGTCTCTCCCCGCCATCAATCACTCACGCCTCAGCCGCGCGGACGCGGGTCGACGGAGCACGCCCCGCCTCCTTTCGACGCCTGTGTGGGGCACGGGAGGCGGGGCATGTTGCTGGATGTCAGCGACGGTTTGACGTGAAGTGGCCACTTGAAAGACAGCTCCGCCCAGTTGGCTTGCACCGCGTGGTGGGTACCTCTGCGCCATCGAGGTCCCCTCGGTGAGGTTTTTGAGTCTTCGGATGAGCACATCGGAGACTACTAGTGACCACTCGGATTATCGTTGACTGGAGAACACAAGGTGTTCGTTGGAAAATCAGCACAATTCCAGTCTATTGCAGTGGGGTCAAGGAAACTGAAGAGGCCAGCAGGGCGACTTGAAACACGCAGCGCCGGAACTGAGCATGAGAGATGGCGCCGGTGTGACGAGCCATTGATCAGTCTTGGATTGTTGTGGAGAGTAAAAGTCGGAACAAAAGGAAACAACAAGTTACGCTGGACCGCTTTCGGCGCTGGGTTTTCTTCAAAGGCATTTAGTGATTGAAATTGAAAAGGAGGCAAAAAAAAAAAAAAAAAAAAAAAGAAAAAAAAAAAAAAAAAAAAAAAAAAAGAAAAAAAAAAAAAAAAAAAAAAAAGAAGAAAAACGAAGACAGAAAAAAAAAAGCAGATAAGAAACTTTCACATTTAAAACTGGCAGAGGCGTGAAATTTACGCGTGAAACTGACAGCAAGTCAATCAAGTGATTGGTTTACTGGACCTGGTTATACACAGAGTCGTAATGCGTGTGTGTGTGTGTGTGTATGCGTGCGCGCGCGCGCGCGCGTGTGTGTGTGTGTGTGTGTGTGCAATAAAAAGGATTCATGGACGGATATTTTCACTTGTTTGCTTGTTTGTTTTACTTTCATTACAAAAGACTTCACGGGAAACAGAAACAACGGAAACTTCGGGCATGTTCCCCACGCCACAGTTGGGACGTCTCAACAAGGGTGACTGCTCCAAGACTGCTCAACGACTGTGTCACACATGGCGCTAGGCGACTCGAGGGCCCAGTTCATCTTTTACGCCGAGCTCAACGTGGCGGCGACGTCCGATCTCCTCCACTTCACGAGGTCTTGGGTAAGGAAAGACGATCGGGTGGCCTGGCACTACAGTGGGGAAGGGGGGTGGGGGGGGGGGGGGTGGCAGGGGACTGCGGTGTCCTGGCCCCCCCCTTGTGGGGGGAGGGGGGGGGGGGGGGGGGGGGGGGGGTATGCGGACTTGATGCGGCGCATGAGGGGAAAACACATCAGTCCACTTTTACAGCCCGGCCGATCGCGGAAGCCCCTCTCGGGTATGTACTAAATTGCACTGACATCGGCCAACTGATTGAGATGGAGAGGAGCCCAAACTGACAACAGGAGTGAATCTCCAAAGAGTGGGAGGGGGAGGGGGGCGGGGGGGGGGGGGGGAGAGAAAAATGAAATAAAATGAATGAATAAATAAGTGAATAAAATAAGTGAATGAATAGTTAAATATAAAACAAATAAATGAATATTTAATGAAATAAAAACTAGCCTCCCTTTTTATGTCAAGGTTCGAATCTTCAACTTTGTTTGGGCGACGCAAAGTTTTTTTTTTTTTTTTTTTTTTTTTTGTTGGTATGATATATCACAAGATCATGTCGGTCATAAAAGACAGAATATCAAAATACATGAAATCCGGGGGGGGGGGGGGGGGGGGGGGTGGCATAAAGACAACGAGGGGGGCTCACACGTAAGAGAGGTTTTGGAAAGAAATCAACTGACTCTTGTCCTTTTCTATGTCTGGCAAAATAAGCATTGAAGGAACCTGACCTTAAACAGAAAAAAAAAAAAACGGGAAAAAAAAAAAAAAAAGAAAA
>JADBJO010009237.1:45000-65000 GCA_016801955.1 Conus betulinus
GGGGGGGGGGGTAAGTCACCGACTTAGGTGCTCCATTGATCCGATAACTGATGCCATCACAAAACAACAACAACAAAAAAAAAAAAAAAAAAAGAAGAAACTTTACCTGAGAGATCTGGAACTCAGCGCACTCGCGGCGAGAGGACATAGCAGGCAGGGCCGAGGAAGAGGGTGGCACCTCTCTTTCGAGGGTCGTTGATGTGAGAGGTCAGTGTCAGGGCGGCGCAGTCAACCTTCCAGCCACTTATGCGTGACGGCAGGTCTAGCCTGTGTTGCTGGCAGACGGCTCCACAGAGAGATGTAGGTCGGTCGGCAATGGATATCTGCCCGACTACCATCATGTCACCGTGGCTGGCAAACGATGCTTTGGGGTCGACATGCTGGGCAACCTTTCTCGGGGTTAGGCTGAAAACTGCCGCCCCGGCCGTGGTCAGTGAGAAGCATAGAAGGGACTCGTGCAGCGCTTCAGCGCCGTCCATCCTGCCCCCTCTTTGAGGTGACCGACCGCACGCGGCATAAGACCGAGAGTGTGAAGAAGGCCGCTTGACAGCCCTGAAACATGTCTTTTGGGGGGGGGGGGGGGGGGGGGGGGGGGGGGGGGGGGGGGGGACTGGGGGGGTGGCGGGAAGTGACGAAGAATACCGACGCCCGAAGTCGGCCGACCGACACAACAAAGCGGACACCAATTCACATGGAACCAAAACCTCGTGCGGGACACCAGTCCAGCAGGAACCAAGGAGGGGGACCCAGACTCCAGTTTTGGGGCAAAAAAAAAGCAGAACAAGACAGGAAAGCCCTCGGAAGCAAGCGCAAGACTCCTTGGTTGGCCAACGATCAGACATCGTACCACCAACACTACAGAGTTCTGTCTGGGACACCGTGTTCTTAAGGGCCTCTAGCCAGTCATACTAAAAAAGCTCACCTGGGGGCCGTACTTACATGTCGTCAGTAACGGGGAAGTGACCTATTACTTCGTTGTAAGCTCGAAGGTCCGTTACTTGCAGATCCGTATGTCGAGAGTAACCTTTAACCTCGTGGTTTGCAGTGGGTGAGGGTGGATAACGTACAACGAGGATAGGGCATGAGTTCGCCGTGGGTCAGATCAAAAAACAAAGCCATTGGACACGTTCAATGATCATGAACTTCACGCAAAGTTAAGATTTCGTCCTCACAACATCTTCCAGCTGACAGACACTCTCCAAGAAGACACTGAATTTGATTTGCACAGACTGAGACACACTGAACTCGCCCCCCTGCTCTACAAGTGTGTCTGTAGCGCCCAGTTCGTCTGCTACGATAGTTGGCTTAGCTCTTGGTGTGTGTGCGTGTGTGTGTGTGTGTGTAGGCTAAATCTGTCTTCGTGCCTGTCTGTGTCACTGTTACTTTGTGTCAGTGTGTGTATGTGTGTGTGCGTGTCAGTGTGACTTCATCATGTTAATGGTCTTTTGATAGTTTTATCAAATTTGTTTTAGTTAAGCTGCTTTTTCAGTCATTGTGTGTGTCTGCGTCAGCGTGTTTGTGGGCATGCGCAGAAGGTTGGCGGTTATTCAAGACCTGCGCAGAAGAAGGGAATCCCTCTTTTTTATCTGACCTTCACTCTTACTTTCTAGATACTTCGTAGAAAGAAACCGAGACAAAATCCAGATGATATAGGTACGGAAGTAGAATGCGCGGAACCCACAGGGTTTGTACCCAGGAGTTAATCTCGTTGTAGAAGTAAGTTTACCGACGACATATAAGTACGGCCCCATGTGTACTGTGTACTGTTTGGAACACGTGTTCATGGAGTCTCACGACGTTCTTCACGATCCTAGGAGATGCAGCTGCGCGCCCATTGCTGAGTGCATGTCAGGGAGTGATGGGGGTTATGGGGAATCGTTCGCTCGCGGTAATATAAGCCTCTGGCCCGCTGATGAGAGACTTGTACCATTGTTAGATCGTTGTAGTGTTTTTCTGCAGGATGTTTTGGGGCTTTGTACCATTCAGGTAAAAAAAAAGAATCCTAGAGATCGCTATAGTAGTGTTGATGGCGTTGACCATGATGAAGGTGATGCACATGATTGTGATGAAATGATGTGTCATGCTGACGATGACCATGGCGGGTGATGATGATGATGATGATGATAATGATGATGATGATGATGACGATATCTTGTAATCGGCTAGCGTGGAACTGGCATCGGTAGAAAAGATAGTTGTATAGGTACTTGAGGCAGTAATGATCTTACACGAGCAAAACACACACACACACACACACACACACACACACACACAGAGAGAGAGAGAGAGAGAGAGATAGGTAGATAGATAAATAGATAGATAGATATGTACATAGAAATATGAATACAGATAGAAATCTTGATATAGAGATGAATAGTCATTTGTGCTCGTGTGTGTGTGTGTGTGTGTGTGTGTGTGTGTGTGTGTGTGTGTGTGTGTGTGTGTGTAAACAACAATAATCAACTTTTAGTAAGACAACACGTAAAATATTCATACAAATTTTAGCGGTTAAAAAAAGTAACTAGAAGGGTGTACGGAAAAGCGCAGACCTCTGCCACGCTCGGCACAGAAATGTAGACAGAAAAAAAAAAACGTGGACTCTGAGAAATGATGCTAGTTTAAAATGACGTGACTTATTTTTTATTTCCATCAGTTACGTTGTGTCTATAGACACTTTGATATACTTTTTTTTTTTTTTTTTTTTTAGTGAAGTGGGTCAAATATATCTAAAAATACAGAAACGACCAAGGTTCCGCTGTTCTAATCTGGATCCGTACGACGGATCGGACCCCAAATTCCGTGGCTTCGTCAATGGGCCTCATTCCATCTTCCGACAAAATTTGGAAAGTTTGGTTGAAATTAGATGGAGGGAGGGGGGTCGGGTCGGGGGGGGGGGGGGGGGGGGGGGGGGGGGGGGGGGTCGGGGGGGGGGGGAGTGTTTAACAAACAAACAAAGCGGCATTATCAGACACGGCTGAAAACTTGTCATTCTAAGCGAGACGGAATGAAGAGGAGTCCGTTCATTCGTTTATTTGCTGGTGCTGAGGTGACAACAGTCTGACAACAGCTTGAAGAACATGAAAGAGATAGAGAGAGGAGACAAGAAACTGTTGCACACACACACACACACACACACACACACACACACACTCACACACACACACACACACACACACACACACGCACATGCTTATCCAAACATACAGAGAGAAAGAGAGATACAGAGAGAGAGAGAGAGAGAGAGAGAGAGAGAGAGAGAACGCGGCGCACAACTCATTTAGCTTCATTCTCTGTTGTTTGTTTTTTTTTCTCTTCTTCTTTCTTTTTTTTTTTTCTTCATAACCCAACTCGTCAGAAAGGATATTGTGAAATCAGACCATCATTTTTCAGACGGTTTTTGAACGAGAAAAGCAGCCTTCAGCTGACACTTTTTTCTTTTCTTTTCTTTTCTTTTTTTTTTTTAATTTTTTTTGTTGTTGGTTTCTTTCCTTTTTTCTTTCTTTCTTTTTTTCTTATTTCTTTTGAATCAAGTGAAAAACAATGTACCAGTCTGGGCTGTTCTGTTCAATTCATGCTAATAATAGCCCAGCCGGCCACGGCGGGCTACGACTTGGCAGAGATTGTGTGTGTGTGTGTGTGTGTGTGTGTGTGTGTGTGTGTGTGTGTGTGTGTACGTGTGTGTGTGTGTGTGGGTGTGTGTGTGTGTGTGTCTGTGTGTGTGCACGCAATCTAAGCTCGGGATTCCGGTTTTGTTTTGTTTTGTTTTGTTTTTGTTTGGGGGGGGGGGGGGGGGGGGGGGGGGCTTTTTTTTTTTAATTCATTTACTCGTAGGTTTGTTAGTGGGCTGGTTGTTTCGTTTTTGTTTTGTTTATTTTTCCTGTTTTTTTTTTCGTCTGCCAACACGATTTTCTCTTAAGATCGGGCGGGATGGAGAGTTTGTGGTGAGATCGGCGCACAGACAGGCACACAAACCGGCTAACGGACAGACAGACAGAACTATCGATTCTCATGATGGTTGGGGCGGGGGCGGGGGTTGGTTGGGGGGTGGGGGCAGCCACACTCCTCAACCTGACTGCGTTTCGTCACATTGTGAAAGTGAGCATTGCATCACACACACACACACACACACACACACACACACACACACACACCCGTCCTTCCCCCCCCCCCGCCCCCCTTTTTTTTTTTTATCTCCCCTCCTCCCTCGCTCCACCCCTTCCCCCTTCTCCTCTTCCTTCCCCATCCCCCAGCTCTCCTCTGTCCAGTCTTCACACTGTCCTAGCCCCAGCACAGACATTTCTTTTACATTGGCCGACTGACTGAAGCCAAATGATTGGTTTAAACAGTTTTATTTCCATGTGTTTTAAACAGTTTTATTTCCATGAACATAACATAAACACTGAACACAAAGCACATTTGCCAGGACAACAAGAGAAACTCTTGTATAAAGTCCGGGCGGTGAGACTTGCAGAATAAACATGTTGACTGATGGCGGCCTCGCTAAAATGTATGATACGACATATTACCATAACAGACAAATTTAGACATGACAAAAGTGGTAACAATGACAGTATAGTATAGTGTGTAATACTTGTAAACATTGATTGTCAGTTTGAGCTTAGGTTGCACGGATGTTTCGCATACACACACACACACACACACACACACACACACACACACACACACACACACACACACACACGCACGCACGCACACACACACATTCAACGTCTTCCCCATCTCATCCTTTCTCCGCTCACCTCAGTACCCTCCACCCCCATTCCCACTACCATCCCCATCATCTACCCCCTCCCGCTCCCCCTCCTCCCCCCACCCCCCGCCCATTCCCACCACCATCCCCTTTGTACCTGTGTACTATACTCCCCCTACCCCCCCCCCCCCCCCCCCCCCCCCCCCCCCCCCACACTGTTAAATGACGCGAATGAGTGACAGACGTCTTGAGAGTGAAGAAGGTGTCAATTTCCCAGCGGGCTGCATGCCAATCAAAAGCCGTGTGACAAACACTGACACGTCCAATGAACATTGACCACACACCGTCGTCAGCGGCTGTCAACCGTGAACCGCCCCACACCTGATGGTGGCGTGTGTGTGTGTGTGTGTGTGTGTGTGTTCTTTTTTCGGGTTTTTTTTTTTTTTTTTTTTTTTTTTTTTATTCCTCCAGTCCATTGCTGACAGACAAACCCGGTGACACGGCAGAAAGTGAGGGCCCTTATGCCAAAATGCAAACCAGGGTGTGTTCTTTGCCACCAAGTAGAGTTACTTTGTCTGAGAACTCAACGAAACGAAATGAAATGAACACAAACAAAGAAAAAATGCCCCATCCAGAAATGGTTAACTGAACATTTAAAACAAAAAAGTCTCATATGGAGGTGTTATTTTTTTTTTCTTTTCTTTTTTTAAATGACTGTGTTTGCGCGGAGGAAAAAAAAATGGACAAGAAATCTTGGCACGAAGGAAATTCGTATGTTTCAACGCACATGAATAAACACGTCTTTCTCTCTCTCTCTCTCTCTCTCTCTCTCTCTCTCTCTCTCTGACTGTCTACTTCCGCTGTCTTCAGCCAGTCCGTAAAACATCCGGGTAAGACTTAACAGGGTAGGTATATCTTCAGTGTTACTGAGAGCAAAATGAGAGTAGAGAAATGGAAAGAGAAAGAGAGAGGGGGGAGGGGGAGAGAAAGAGAGAAAGGGGGTGATGAAGGGAAAGGGGGTGCGGGTGGGGGGGGGAGAATGAATGAAGTGTAACGGCCACACACACTTCAGTGTCCTTAAGCTTGTCGATCACCACCTGAGTCCTTTCGGACAAGAAAAAAAAAAGAAAAAGAAAGAAAAAAAAAATGAAAGAAAGAAAGAAAAAAAAAGAAAAAAAAAAGAAAAAAAGAACAAGAAAGAAAAGGAGGAGTAAAAAAAAAAAAAAAAAAGCAGGCACTTCTTATTCCGTTGGCGCCCAGGCAGATGGACGGGGGAGGGGGGGGGGGGGGATTGTGACGTAGGAAGAAAAACAATGGTTTGGGGGAAAATCTAGCAATGGTCGGTAGCAAACGGATTTTTTTTAATATAATGATGATGATGATGATGATGATGACAATAATAATAATAATAAAAGAAAGAAAGAAAAAAAACCATTTGTATCGCCAAAATTACCTAGTTTAGGGAAAGAAAGTGTCACTGTCACGAAGCAGGTGTTAGCGCGTGAAGATTGCTCCATATACGCTTCACCACATCTGGAAAGCTGCAATGCGCACAGATTACTGCTAATGGGTTTAAGGAATGGAGGGAGGGGGGGGGGGGGGGGGGGGGGGGGGTGAGAGGAAAAAACCGCTTCCTAAGTTAAATAAAAACAGCTTGAATGAGGCGCTCGTGAACGAGACTTGACAGTTGTGTCAGGCACACGAAATGGCCAGCTAACACGTATGGGAATACGCTGGCGTCAAAAAAGTCAGCGCTAGCCGTCTTCTCCGTTTCCTTTAGGAAACCCAAGTTGAGTTATCAACCAGCGGGGGGGGGGGGGGGGGGGGGGAAGCGTTGTTGTCACGCAAGGAACAGTTTTCACCGCCGTTTATCCTCAAGGATCACAATTTCTCTCTCTGTTTCTTTCGGATGAAAATGTCTTTCCCTGTTTTTTTTTTTTTTTTTTTTTTTTTTTTTTTTTTTTTTTCTTTCTGAAAAAGACAAAAACGGTTATGACCCCCCGATGAAAACAGGAACAACAAGGGAATCTGTTGTTACTGCTGTTTTCATTGTTTACCTTGACATGTGCATCTGTGCCGTCATCGCTGGAGCTTTGCCGCTCTCTTTGTTGTTGTTGTTTACTGCACCGAAAACCGGGCATGGTAGCCAAAAAATAGAAATAAAAAAATAAGTAGGGAAAAACAGTTAACTGTGACCTCTAGCTCAAGAAGTTGTTTCCCATCTTGTCGCTGATTTCCTGAGGGATGATAATCATTTCCGAGGGAAAAAGGGGGGGGGGGGGGGGGGGAAACGGTTGTAAACCTTAACAGTGGTAACAGTGGTAAAAGTCATGTTAACGGGTATGTCTTTTATTGTTGTGTTCGTGAAAAATGCCACCCGGTTTTTCTTGGGAAAACAGTGAAAACAGCAATTACAGGCTTATGACGCTCCAGTGTTTCCCATAGACATGAACTGCGCCACTACTACAGTGGTGTGTGGTGTGGTGTGGTGTGGTGTGTGTGTGTGTGTGTGTGTGTGTGTGCGCGTGAGCGCGCGCACGTGCGCGCGCGTGTAAATGTGTACGTGTGTGCATGTGTGTGTTTACGTGTACGTTTGCACACTTGTGTACGCGCAAACATGAAGCATGCAAGTGTGAGGGCAGTCTGTGTGTGCGTGGAGGATGGTACTTCGGAGGATAAAAAAAAAAAGTTCTTTTGAAAAACGATAAAACTAGATATAACGCATTTGTTAAATAGGAAATAAGATACGAGAGGGAGAGAGAGAGAGGGAGAGAGAGAGAGAGAGAGAGAGAGAGAGAGAGAGAGAGAGAGAGAGTAGATAAATAAAAACACATGTGCAAACCAGACACCGAGAAGGAAACAAACTGAGGACGAAGTAATGCTGTCTAAGTGACTGGTTGACAACCTGACTCACCTACCGACTGACTACCTGACTCACCTACTGACCGACTGCCTGACTCACCTACTGACTGACTACCTGACTCACCTGACTGCCTGACTGCCTGACTCGCCTACTGACGGACTACCTGACTCACTACTGACGGACTACCTGACTCACCTGCTGACTGACTACCTGACCACCTACTGACTGACTGCCTACTGACTGACTACCTGACTCGCCTACTGACGGACTACCTGACTCACCTACTGACTGACTACCTGACGACCTAAAACGAACAAGTAGTATTACATAACTTACCTTCTCATGTTACGAGAACGTCAAAGATTTGTTGTTGTTGTTTATTTGGGTTGTGTTTGTGTGTGTGTGTGTTGTTGTTGTTTGTTTTGTTTTTTGTTTTTTTTTTCGCGTTCTGGCACCACTTTTGCTCTAAAATAGATGGAGAAGAAGAAGAAAGAAGAACAGCAACAACAACAACAACAACAACCCATCAAGAAGAAAAAGAAGATGAACACGAAAGGACAAATAATAATAATGATAATAATAATAATAATAATAAAGTGAAAGATTCTGCTGGTGCCGTGATCTGACGACTACGATGGTCATTATGACCACGCTGAAAGTTAAAGACTGTGAGGAAGAAGTAAGGCAAAATGTCATTCCAAAGCAAATCATCCCCAACTGACGGGCTCAGAAGTGGTGCTTGTGCACTCTTAAGCCCTTCAGACACCCACCCATCATGCTGTGGAACCTTCGGTTTGGCAAGTTAACCATGGGGAAAATCGGGTCTCTACTTGTCCTGGCTCGTGAGGTCAGCTACTATATGAGGGGCAATCTAGCGCGTGCGCCCGCGCGCGCCCATTGAGACAGGCTAACAGGAAGGGGGGTTGGGGTGAGAGAGAAAAAAAAAAAAGGTAGAAAAACAGAAACGAAGGCTTGTAGGAAATAGACTGGTTGATAATTAATCAAAAAACTTTTTTTTTTCTTTTTCTTTCCATCTCTTTCATTTTCATTTTCTTCTTGTGCTTCTTTCTTTTCTTCTTTCTTTCTTTCTTTCTTTCTTTTCTTCTATAGATAGAAAGATCTAGCGATTTTGTGTCTAAAGAAAAAAAGAAATGCGGCAAGAACTGTTCACACAAAAGGATTGTATTCCTTCACTGCACTCGAGTCGACCGGTTCTTGTTGTTGTTGTTGATGTTATTGTTTTTGTTGATGTTATTGTTGTTACTGTGTTTGCTGTTGTTTATAAAATCAGACAGCGTGGACGACATTCTCTTGGATTCTAGTTCGGTAACGGCTAATATTGCGCATCGAAATCATCGATTCACGTCATCGGTTGTATCCAGAGCGATAAGCGCAAGACCTCAATGAGAAATCTTTAATAAGAAAAAAATTAAGTACTGTATCCACCAAACACGTACAAACGAATCACAAGAGAAAAAACGACGCGTTTTCGACCTCTTAGGTCTTCTTCTTACAAGATAAACAACACACAGGACAACGAAAATGAAGAACGAGCAATCACGTATCTCACTGAATTCGGCGCAAGATGGTCATTCACGGCCTATCTTCCGCCGACTTCAATGAGATAAGTGATTGCTCGTTCTTCAATTTCGTTTTCCGTTGTCCTGAGTGTTGTTGGTCTTGCCTGAAGAAAGCCTAAGAGAGGTCGAAAAACGCGTCGTGTTTTGTCTTGTGCTTCGTTTGTTCATGTTTGGCGGATACAATACTTAATCTTTTTTTTTTTAAAGATTTGTTCATATTTCCGCCTGCAGTCGCCTCACTTCGCGACTAACTCAATAAGAAGGTAAACATGGCCCGGTGTAACTCGCTTGCCATGGAATAGCAGGCACCGTACCTGAACTGATGACATCAGTTTCTTTCAGGTAAGGGTTCAAACCCCAAACGTCCAACATGTAAACGGGTATTTTTACTGCCCGATTTACTTGTCGTCCTGTAGGTACAGTAACACACACACACACACACACACACACACACACACACACACACACACTACATACATGCACACACCCCAAAATGGGTTTAACGACTGTTCGAAAGGGTTTTTTTTCTTCTCTTCTTCTTTTTCTTTCTTTTCTTTCTTTCTTTCTTTTTTAACGAACGGTATGATTTGCGGAGAGAATGCAAAATCTCGATGGCCTTTTGAGAGTAATTGTCATCATTTCAGCGAACTTAGAATGTTTTACGGAGATTTTTTTTCTGACAATGAAAAAAAAAAATGTTTTCTAAACTCTCCTTGTGGAATGTCGCCTTTTATTTCATAAATCAAATATTTAGAAGATCTAGTTTATTTTCAGACTGTTTCTAACCCTAAAAATGTGTCAGGATCTATGCAAAGCCAAACCTGGTTGATAGAAATAGTGGATTAATGAATTAAGAGTCCATTTCAAGGTGTTTGATTACTTGGTTAACCTACTTTATTGGTTGGGACAGTACACTAAGCTACTCTCTCTCTCTCTCTCTCTCTCTCTCTCTCTCTCTCTCTCTCAGCGCGCGCGCACACACACACACACACACACACACACACACACACACACACACACACACACGCACGCACGCACGCACGCACTCGCAGCGTGCACACACGCGCATGCGCACCTACAAAGCAAAAGGATAAGAGAGCTCTAAAGTAGTAAAACAACAGAAATAACTCCTGTTAAGACAGGGTAGTATTCTCCTGTCTTTATATGGGATCCATGTCTGGTTGAGGCTGCCAGCTACGGCGTTATGGCGCTAAACGCTTCACAGGCATACATGCAAACGCATGCAACATAGCGCTGTGCATATGCGCACATGCATGCGTGCGCGCGCGCGCGCGCACACACACACACACACGGAATGAACTGGCAACTGGAAGAAAATAAGACTGCACCTACACACCTGTACATTTCGGGTACAAGGTGACCACAAAGAAAAGACCTCAGTCGTTGTTGGCAGAGATTCCGGAAAAGGGAAACTATCCTGTGCTCCTTTTACCACCACCACCCTCTCCCCCTCCCCCCCCCCCCCCCCCCCCCCCCCCCCCCCCACTCTCCCATCCATCCACTAAGATTCCCTCAGTCTTCACCACCCAGCCTTCCACTTCCAGTTCTCTCTCTACCCAACTTGGTGTCCCCCCATCCACCTCCCCCTCCCCCCTACACCCCCCCCCCCCCCCTCCCCCCCCCTCCCCCTCCCCTCCCCCAACCCCAACCCTCCCTCCCGATTCCGGGAATTTCACGGCGCATTGAGCAGACTTTCCGCACAAACACCTCGCCATTTGGGGTCTGATCGCCATGTTGTTTTTTTCACGAGTCTGCTTTGAATGCTGTTTATCGTACCGTGTAAAGGAGCCCTTAGGCCCTCACCGATTTGTCTGCCGAATCGCAGTGAGAGACGTGTGTGTGTGTGTGTGTGTGTGTGTGTGTGTGCGTGTGTGTGTGTGTGTGTGTGTGCGGTGTTGGTGTGTGTGTGTGTGTGTGTGTGTGTGTGTGTGTGTGTGTGTGTGTGTGTGTGTGTGTGAACACGCGTGTCCGTGTGACTGTGGTGGATGGAAATTCTTGAAGTGACAGAAGTAATGGGATTTTGAGGGGTGTGTTTGTCAGCGGCTGCTCATCTGTACCAATGCAAGCTTGCGTGGCTACGTGCATTGAGCCTGAATGCGTACGCGTGCATGCAGGCCTATAATACAGGTGCCTGTGTTTATGTGCTCGAACTCCATACTGGAGAGAGAGAGAGTGTGTGTATATATATATATATATATATATATATATATATATATATATATATATATATATATATATACATGTGAGAGTGTATAAAAGTCAAATCAGACTTTTGACACGTGAGTGACGCCGTGATCAGATCCGACCCCCAAACCTAAGGCGATCAAAGCGCTCGAGCTTTAGCCCGCGCCGCCTGCGACCACCCCGCCATGGCCACACACCTCACTTGGCAAGAGTTCACGCATGAGCAGTGGGTTGTGCGGTTTGCCAACATCTGCATGACTATAAATGGCACAGCTCTAGACGTAGACGAGCCCTGTGTGTGGACTTTATATTAGTCTATGGCCCACATGACAGGGTTAGTAAGGCCTTGGTAAGGTTTCACATGCACTGTACTGTGCGATATTTCGCTTTTTCCTTCAGGACAATTGGAACACAGAGAGAGAAAGCCTCACAGAGCTCTACAGGTGCGCGTATCCATAGACTTGTTGTGCCAGCACACTCATCCAAGCAGGCCCCGCACCAGCAAAAAAGCTTGTGCTATGTAATTGAGTTAATGAATGAGGAGGGTGAGTGAGACATTGCTGACGTAATTAAGTGAATTTCACGTCTTGCTCGGTGCAGTGTGTCCTCTCCACGCAGACCTGAGCAAATCCGTAAAAATTTTTTTTTTTTTTAATAAAAAAAAAAAAAACGGTTCAATGGGAGTCTGAAATGTCTCCGGAATGACCACTCGGATTTTTTTTTTAATGCTAAGTCTCTGGAGTCTTTGTAGTAGTAATTGCAATGGTCTTTTTACACAGACAGAAAAATAGATAGGTAGACAGGTAGACAGATAGGCCTAGACAAACAGAGATAAAATAGATAGATGGACAGATAGATAAGTAGATAGATATGTACACGTGTGTGTGTGTGTGTGTGTGTGTGTGTGTGTGTGTGTGTGTGTGTGTGTGTGTGATATTTGTTTTGTTTTCATCATGCACAGCATTTAGCGACGCAAAGCCAGTTAAAACACACCTCATGCAAAAAAAAAAAAAAAAAAAAAAAAAAAAAAAGACGAAGGAAAGAAGTTTCACCGAAATAAAAATTTTTCAGTCCATGTTGCTTTCCGCGGTTTGTTTTTGTTTTTTACGTTTGGTGTGTGTGTGTGTGTGTGTGTGTGTGTGTGTGTGTGTGTGTGTGTGTGTTTTGTCGCGACTGCTGTGAGATGTGTGTGCAATTGCCCTTTGCCTTTTATATGGATGGAAAAGTCAGAGTACAAGACGATCTCTGTACTGTGCCTTGTCTCCTTAGGTTTTGTTCGATTCCGCCGTGGATCTAACTCTGTCGGGAAATTGTTTATAATAGCAGTTCGATATCAACTGCTTTGAAGTCGCATTACATGGACGGATGCCGTGTCTGATAATTGTCACGCTGACGAAGCAGAGCTGTTCCTGAAGAACTTTTTGTAGCAGACGAGCGCTGTCGACATTGTGGAATTCTTTGGCGGCAAGTTTCGTTTTCTACTGTCTTTCGTGTATTCTATGTGTCATGTGACAAAACGACAAGGTTGACCTAGAACTCCGCCGAGCCGACGAAAAGGTCTCCGGCAAGTCAAATCTTTTTTGTTTGTTTGTTCGGGTTTTTTTTTTCTTTTGTTTTGTTTTGTTTTTTTGCTTTTAAATTAAACATTTCTTCTCATTCTTGTTTGGATGATAAATGTATTATGAATGATTTTATCAGTAACTAAAGTTCATTTTGAAAATGAAAACCAGGAGTTTCTGAACAGTTTGAACTTGAACTACATGTTCCTTTCGTTGCTAGGTTTGAGTCTGTTATAAAAAAAAAAAAAAAAGGAATAAAAAATTTTTAAAATAAAAATAAAAATAAAATTTAAAAAAAAACGTTTCCGGAGACACCATCTTTGAACGGGCGGAATCTGAATGAGAAAACGTCTCAATGTTATGAAACTGTACCAGTGTTAACTCCCCTGTCTCTTTTGGCTCCTGTGTTCTGCACTCAGACAGCGGGAGATAATGTTCAATCACAACTGCCGACAAAATGAATAAATAAATGAATAGATTAAAACATAGTAAGACCCAAAAAAAAAGAAAACAAAAATGGTCAGTCTCACATCTCGGCCATTCTGGCGCTGAGACTCCGTCTGGACAGCTATCAATTAAGGTTCCACAGCTCTGGAATCTGAAACTCCCCGCCCTTCTCATTCCCCACCCATACCCCCCGCTCCGTCCCCGCCCCAAAAACAACAACAAAAATAATAATGACAATCGTAAACACTGTAAGCGAGAATTTACTGTTGTGCTTTTCTACGGGCTCGCCGTTAACCGTTGTTGAAAACCCAGCGGACATGATTCTTTCAGTTCAGCTGACTGGTAAAATCGCGAAGTTCGACTGGGTAGTTAGTGAAAGGCTTTGTGATGGAAGCGGCAAAAACAGGCTGTGCACCACCAGCATACAGACAGATGACACTGGTGAACTGTAGCTTTACATCGTGTCAGACGCTGTCCGAACCAGAAGCAGATCACTTCACAAGCAGGAAGGTGAGGGTGGCAATTTCTTTTTTGAAGCTCACAACCTGTCTAAAACGTTGACAGGTGAACAGCCAGATTCGTTCTTGGTCAGTAAAAGAAGTATACCCAGTATCGACAAAACGTTTCTCTCTCTCTCTCTCTCTCTCTCTCTCTCTCTGAGTGCCTCCCTTGTTCGACATCCGGCAGGACGTGTTTCAACCGCTCCAGTCAATTTGTACTCGTATCAACTGTAAGTCGTACAGCATGCCAGTTGAAGGTCTCCCATCCACTGTAGAAGCCACGCTCAATGCTGCACTGGAAGAAATGACATTCTCGTCGTTCAAAGTGGAGGGCAGAGGAAAACAAACTGTCGTCGTTCTGCGATTCTTCAACTACCGAACAGTTTCCCCCCCCCCCCCCCCCCCCCCCCCCCCCCCTGCCACGCAAACTCTAGGCCACAGCATTGCATGTCGTCGCAAGAGCCCTTCACAGCTGAACAGGGATAGGCACAGAGCAGAGAGACCTACAGAAGCAATCAAAAGGAAAAGGCGAGTGAAAATTTATTGCGCCATCCGTTTTATTTTTTACGACTCCTCCTAGCGTATTTTGCCACGTTGACAGAACCAGCGAGAGTCGTGTTACTTGTGATGAGATTTTTTCAAGTGTGACCACAATCTCTCTCCGTCTGTACCTCAGCCTGCAGAAGAAAACACACGGCACAGTGACAGGCAAACAGAGATCGACTTGGAGCAGTGTGACAAAGAATCTGTGACAGTTTCGCACGATGAAGTGTCGGTCTTGGATTTAGGATCAGTGAAGCCAAGCGCTGATCAAGACTGTGTTGATAAATATTTTGATGTGGTTTGTGATCCGGACAGGCCTACGGCGAATGAACAACAGAACGGCCCTCCAGAGAACGTGACTACCCGTGACATTATGGCGTACCTACAGGGAATGATAAAAAAAAAAAAACCATGGAAAGCGCTCATTCTATTGACAGAGACAATGCGCAACTCACTCCCAGCGGCTGTTCAGCTGTGGAAAACGAAAATCTTGTTGACAGTGGATAAACGTTTTGGAAGCCTCAATGACAATCACATCGGTGCTCGAAGTTTAATGGTTTCCATGAGGTTTTCCTCCTCGCGAGGTTGTTTTCTGACATTCATTGTTTGTGTGCATTCATTCATTGACATTCATTGTTTGTGTGCATTCATTGACATTCATTGTTTGTGTGCATTCATTGACATTCATTGTTTGTGTGCATTCATTGACATTCATTGTTTGTGTGCATTCATTCCTCGACATTCATTTTCGAACAGCCCCACCCCCGTCGTAACCACTGCATGAGAATGGGCTTTGTAAGCTTGCCTCATTGAATTATTCGTTCATTAGTTCTCTCTCTCTCTCTCTCTCTCTCTCTCTCTCTCTCTCTCTCTCTCTCTCTGTGTGTGTGTGTCTGTCTGTCTGTCTGTCTGTCTTTCTGTGGGCGTTTTTGAAGTTAAGATTTTAGACTTGGGAGGTAGGCAGGAGGGTGGGGAGGCGATGGGCGGTGAGAGGGAGGAGCAGCGGGGGTTGGGGGGAGGAACGCTTGAGGAGGGTCTGATCGACAATCATGGTCTGTCATACGACACGATTCATTGACTGGCAAGATCGGCCGTTATGAAAACTTAGCGGGAAACAGCACGGGCCTCAAGGTGACACGCAGTTTGACTGGTTAGTGCACGCCCCTGTCGTATGAGAAATTGGATTTCGCCAGGGCGTGGAAGAAGGTCCTCGCTCGCGTGGTTTGGTGGAGGAGCCCTGGATTAGCTCCGTGTCAAATTACAGGATATTTTTTTCTGTCTTATCCCCCCACCTTGCCACCCAGAGGCATTCCTCCGATGTCGCTTATCACAGCTCCCCTTACACAGCCACACACGGGCTTGTCCCGTTGCAGACTCGTATCGGCACCGCCAATCCGTGGGGAGCAAGCAATTTCGGGTCGTCGTGAGGCAGCCCACCTGAGGAGATTCTTCTGCAGCCACGAGTCGCTTCGGCGGGGTTCAGTGGCGCTTGTTCTGACACAACCCACGCAGGCTCCACCTGCTATGCCCCCCTACTGACGTCAATAAAGAGGCTCAGTCGCTGAGTCAGCGTGGGTGAGCGTCCTCTTCTAGAGGGCGCCATCACGTCCGTTCAGTTTGCCGAGACTGACGACATCCAATTTCAGCCCATAGCCCACCCAGCTTTGGTTAGGAATCTGCCGATATATCAATTAAAAAAAAAAAAAGAAAAAGAAAGAAAAAAGAAAAAGTCTCCACATCTAAAGCTTTATGTAAATCGAACCCCCGACCTCCCAGGCCGCAAAATCGAAACGCTTACCATTGCACCAGGGCGTCTAGTCCAAATTACAGCCCTCCCTTTAGACAGAAGAGCTATTGTTGCCTGTTAGGAAATAATTCAAGAAAGAACTACCTCTGGTGAGTGTGAAAAACACTCATATTCCGATGTCAGTTTTGTGGCATGATCGTTGTCATAACTTCTCATGTGTCGCTTGTGTTACACTGTTTGTTAGTTTTTCGGTATTTAGTTTTACTATATCATTATTGTTTTTGAACCGGAAGTTTGTAAAAAGTTCAATTGCTATTGCTACGGAAAAAAAAAACTGCTTCAGACGTTTCTTTTCTTCGATTTGTTTTGATCTGAAAACAAATCTTCAATCAAACATTTCATATGTTGCTTCATTGATGACCCCGACGTGGCAGTGTTTGTCTTGCCATGCATGGATTTGTTGTTCTTCTCTGTAATCAAACATTTCGTGTGTTGCTTCAGCTTGAAAGTCGTGATGTCACTTCACGTCACTTCTCTCATCTGCCTTCTCTCTTCTCAAGAATGATTCTGGGATTTTTGCGCGATAGAATGTCACAAGTCTGTCACTGTATGTGCTGGCATGTGCGACGTTAATCAGCCCGTGCTGTATCCTACAGCGAGACGAAGACCATCATCTGCAGCAGCAGTTCAGGACAGCATGGAGGAAAGACTACAGGTGGATGTACAGAAGGATGACAAAATACAAGCATCCAAACGCATATAATCCTCACTACACACACGCACACACAAAGGCGTGCGCGCACACATTTGCATCTCAGTCAGGTTAGAACAGTAAAGGTTTAGTTTTTTTTTTTTTTTTCCCACAGAGGCAGAGTATCTGAGCTGATGTTGGAGATTCTTCCTAACGAAGGGAAAGGAACGCTGACCAACTAAAAGTTGAGAGAATATGAAAGAGATGAGTATCAAAAGAAGAATGGAGTCCCCGTGGTGGGATATACCAGTGAAACAAACAAGTCCCATAGTGAAAACGGGAGGATTCAAAGGATTTATGGCAGACTAAGGCTTTGCGTGTGCTGGAACTAAACGAGCATTACGGAACACCAGTGGACTGGCTCCATGGGCCTGCTGTGGAGCAGTGTGCATTGACTGGGGAGCAGAAAGGAGTGGCCTGAAAGTTATGCCACTGACAGTGCACGGAAGATGAGATGACCCAAACAAACGTGGGATTATGCGTGCCCAGAAGAAGCCGATCTTGGTGCACATTGTTTGTTTTGTTTGTTTGTCTGTTTGGTTGATGGCATCATCACAAACATCGATGGCGGAAGCATCAGAGATACGGGTTCCACTGTTAGCCTCTGGAACGGTCCGCCATTGTCGACACTGTATAAGAAAGGTCGCTGAGGAATACGGAGCAACACAGTGCGTACAGTGTGACTGGCCTTTTTACACCTGTGTCCTACGAAAATGAACTACACAGCTCAAACAATTTAGGACCCACCTGCATTTTTCATATGGTTTAGATAACGCATTGTAGTGTATAGAATTCAAAGCTTCTGTCCAATTTTTGCACTGGTTTTGGCATGTGTTCAGTTGAATCTGAGTCTATGGTCGCGGTTTGCGAGCACATAGCTGAGGCAGCAGAGTTGAGCTGACTGCAAACCGCATTGCACGTGCAAGTCGTGCCTTTACTGAACACATGGCAACCAGTTTTGCTGACCAGTGGGTGTAAAAAGCCGCTTTGGGGTGTTTTTTAACCATGCCACCAAGACGGAGATTAAATGACACTGACTGGGGAAGGGCTGTTGCTTGGCTTGGCTTCAAGGTGTAGGCGTCAGAGAAGTTTGGCAGTCACCTTCAAGTGCATCATGCTGTCATCCAAAGACTTCGTGACCGCTTCTATGCCACTGGTTAGTACTGCTGAACGAAGAAGGTCTGGCCGGCCTAGGTCCACCACCAGACAGCAGAACAGACTGCTGGTTCTGACGGCACTGAGACAAAGAACTGCCGCTGTAAACAACCTCAGGCGACACCTGCGTGCTGCAGCGAACGTCAACATTTTCGACCAAACTGTACGGAACCGCCTGAGAGAAGTTAACCTCCAAGCAAGACGGCCAGCTGTTCGACCCATGCTGATGGCGGCTCACCGTAGGGCGCGACTGACCTGGTGCCGAGTTCATGTGGCCTGGACGAGGCAGCTTTGGGCCCAGGTGATGTTTTCTGACAAGTCGCGTTTTGCTCGGCTCTTCCATGATGTTCGCATATTGGTCTGGAGGCGGACGGGGGAACGCTACCAAGAAGCCAACGTAATCAAACAGGACCAGTACGGCGGGGAGTCTATCACAGTGTGGGGTGGCATAGGAAGGAACTTCAGAACCCCCCTGTACCAAGCTGAAGGCAACCTAACTGGTGTGTGGGATACAGGGACAACATTCTTCAACCTGTGGTCCTGCCTGCTCTGCAAGCCTTGGGCCCTGACATCATCCTCCAGGACGACAACGCCCGTCCCCACCATGCCAGGGTGGTAAACGTCTTCTTGGAGGAGCAGCAGGTCAACCGCATCGACTGGCCAGCGTCCTCGCCCGACCTTAACCTGATCGAGCACGCCTGGGACGGCCTGGGGCGCCTGTTTCACGAGAACCACCCTCCAGCAGTGAACCTGGGCCAGCTCTTTGACTTCTTGCAGCAGGAGTGGAACAACATCCCCCAGCTGAATTTCAGGAGGCTTTGGATTCTATGAGACAGAGATGTCTAGCTTGTATCCGCGTTAATGGCGGCCATAGTGAGTACTGACATTGATTGTCATTTGATTTGACTGCTCTGATTTCTGAAATGAAGGTGCCCATCAATTAAGCCCATGAAGTTGTTTTTGAGCAGCTGTTATTCGTTTATTTCTGATGTCATTGTATCGTTCCATAGATGAATTTTCAATTAAATTGTTTGAAGAAGTTATTTTGTTTTTCGGGTGAATTGTGTGTAAATATTTTCAACTGGCTCTTAAATTGTTTTGAGCAGTATACAACAGCCTGGATCTCCAACACACTCGATCAGTCTCTCTCTCTCTCTCTCTCTCTCTCTCTCTCTCTCTCTCTCTCTCGCAAGCAAGCAAGCAAGCAAGCAGCAAGCAAGCAATCATTTTATCGATGACTCAAACGAGTTCCACTCTCTCTCTCTCTCTGTCTCTCAATCAATGAATCCATCCATCAATCATGGATTAGTTAAAACGAGTTCTTCCCGTTAAAGTCTGTGGAGAAAGAGAAGGACACCACATCCGTGTCGTCCCCCATCGCTGCCTACAGGAGCAGGGTCATACGACGCCCGGGTTGATTGGTTATTGTACGCTCACGTCCGGGTGGGAAATGGAACGGACTGAGCCTCCATTGTGTGTGTCCGCTGCCCGGAAATGAACCACGTCGTACGGCAGCGGCTGACTGCCATCGGCCCCTTGAAGACGACGGCATCAACGACCGGTGCGCCTCGCTCATCCCGCGCTGCTCAGTCAGCACGACCTGTGCCAGCCTTCGCCACCCAGCGACCCACTGCGATCGTCATACAATTCCGTCAGACATCCCCAGACCCCTCGGATGAGCCTGACTGCACTGTTCAGCGTGGTGCAAGCTCTCAACGAACTGACAGCGCTAGCGGGGTACCCCACTCCCAGCCCCTCCACGCCTACACCTTCGCTGCACGCCCAGAACACGGCGTCTCTGTGGAGACCGCCGACCGACTGAGCAGACCGTGCTTGAGGGGGCTGGAGGAGTGCTGACGACAGGGACAGACTGACAGACTGACAGACTGCCCGGTGACAGGCGACACAGCTCACACCACACTGCAGCTCCGGTTGAGCC
>JADBJO010009237.1:75000-80000 GCA_016801955.1 Conus betulinus
GGATGTTTGTTTGTTTGCTTTTTTGTTTTGTTTTTTTTTTTTAAGAAAAGAAGGAGGAAGGGGGGGCAAACAGATAGAAAGGAAAACGCGGAAAAGAACTCTTCAAATACGAAGTTCGAATATGCAGTAAAACGATGAGTCCAAAATGAATGAAATTCGGGCCGAAAGGGCAGAATAAACGCCAACAAATGATAATTGCGATGAAAATACCAATACGGCGTGACTACCTTCATCTGGACTTCTTCAGCATCCTTAGCAACACGCCCCCTTCATTGACGTAGCCCGGGAACAACGCCAAACCCCCTTCATCGGAAAAGCTTTCAATGACGTTAAACCTCTTCCATCAAACAGCCGTCAATAATGTTCAACCCTTCAAAGACCCTGTCAACAGCATTGAAAAAACGCAGCCCTGTGATTTCTAACGCTTGTAATGACTCAGCCTTCAACGAAATTGAAGCTCCGACACAGCCCTCCAGTGATTTCTAACGCTTGTAATGACTCTGCACCAGCCTTTGACACACGAAATTGACACCTCCAATGACACAGCCTTCAACAACAAGACACATCGAATGACACAGCCTTCAACGACATTGAATCCCACAATGACACAGCCTTCAACGACATTGAGTTCCTTCACTTTAACAACTTTGAACCCTTCATGACACAGCCTTCAACAACATTGAAGTCCCTTCAATGACACAGCCTTTAACAACATTGAACCCCTTCAATGACACAGCCTTCACAACAATGACACCTCCAATGAAACAGCCTTCAACGACATTGAGTCCCCTCAATGACACAGCCTTCAACAACAATGAGTCCTTCAATGACACAGCCTTCAACAACTTTTGAACCCCTTCAATGACACAGCCTTCAACAGTCCCTTCAATGACACCTTCAACATGAGTCCCTTCAATGACACAGCCTTCAACAACATTGACACCTCCAATGACACACCTTCAATGACACAGCCTTCAACAACATTGAGTCTCTCTTCAATGACACAGCCTTCAATGACATTGAGTCTCTTCAATGACACAGCCTTCAACAACATTGACACCTCCAATGACACAGCCTTCAACGACATTGAGTCCCTTCAATGACGCAGCCCTTTAACAACTTTGAACCCCTTCAATGACACAGCCTTTAACAACATTGACACCTCCATGATGACACAGCATTTCAACGACACTGAATCCTCTCAATGACGCAGCCTTCAACATAACTTAGCTCGTTCAATGATACAACCTTCAACAATATTGATAATTTTTAATGACGCAGCATTAAATGACGGTGAACCCTTTTGATATCACAGCTTTCAACAGCACTGACCCCTTCAATGACACAGCCTTCAACAACATTTAACACCTTCAAAAACACAGCATTCAACAACATTCAACCCCTTAAATGACATAGCCTTCAACAGCATTTAACACCTTCAAAAAAACGGCCTTCAACAACACTTAACATCTTCAATAATACAGCCTTCAATGACATTCAACCCCTTGAATGACACAGCCTTCAACAACATTTTAACACCTTCAATGTCATGGTATTCCAGCAACTTTGAACCCCTTCAATGGCACAACCTTCAACAACTTTGAACCCCTTCAATAGCACTGCCTTCAACAACTTTGAACCCCTTCAATAGCACAGCTTTCAACAACTTTGAACCCCTTCATGACACAGCCTTTAATGATACTTAACCTGTTCAGTGACACAGCCTTTTTGATGATACTTGACCTCTTTAATGACACAGCCTTTAAGGGTACTTAACCCCTTCAATGACACAACCTTTAATGATACTTAACCCCCTTCAGTGACACAGCCTTTAATGATACTTAACCCCTTCAATTACACAGCCCTTTATGATACTTAACCCCTTCAGTGACATAGCTTTTAATGATACTTAACCCCTTCAGTGACACAGCCTTAACAACTGGAACTTCTTCAATGACACCGCCTTCAACAGCATTCAACCCCTTCTGTGAATATATTTTAATAATGTTGACCCCTTAACTGACACAATCTTCAAAACGACTAAACATCTTCAGGTTCGCCTTCAACAACTTTGAACCCCTCCGATGGCACAGCCTTCGACAACTCTGAACTCTTTCTATGACACAACCTTCAACAACTCTTAATCCTTTCAGTGACACAGCCTTCAACAACTCTGAACCCTTTCAGTGACACAGCCTTCAACAAATCTGAACCCATTGAGTGACACAACCTTCAACAACTCTGAACTCTTTAAATGACACAGCCTTTTGACAGCCTTCAACTCTCAACCCTTTCAATGACACAGCCTTCAACAACTCTCAAACCCTTTCAATGACACAGACTTCAACAACTCTCAACCCTTTCAATGACACAGACTTCAACAACTCTCTCAACCCTTTCAGTGACACAACCTTCAACAACTCTGAACCCTTTCAATGCGACACAACCTTCAGCGACAACTATGAACTCTTCAATGACACACCTTTTCCAACTCTGAACCCTCTCAGTGACACAGCCTTCAATAACTCTCAACCCTTTCAATGACACAGCCTTCAACAACTCTCAACCCTTTCAATGACACAGCCTTCAACAACTCTCAACCCTTTCAGTGACCAGCCTTCAATAACTATGAACTCTTTCAGTGACACAGCCTTCACAACAACTCTGAATCCTTTCAGTGACACAGCCTTCAACAACTCTGAACAACTCTTTAAATGACACAGCCTTCAACAACAACTCTCAACCTTTCAGTGACACAGCCTTCAACAACTCTCAACCCTTTCAATGACACAGCTTCAACAACTCTCAACCCTTTCAATGACACAGCCTTCAACAACTCTCAACCCTTTCAATGACACAGCCTTCAACAAACCCTTTCAGTGACACAGTTTCAATAACACCTCTTTCAATGACACAGCCTTCAACAACTCTTGAACCCTTTGGCACAGTGACACAACCCTTCAACAACTCTCTGAACTCTTTCAATGACACAGCCTTCAACAACTCTGAACTCTCAACCCTTTCAATGACACAGCCTTCAACAACTCTGAACCCTTCAATGACACAGCCTTCAACAAGCCTTCAACCCTTTCAATGACACAGCCAACTCTCAACCCTTTCAATGACAACTCTCAACCCTCTCAGTGACACAGCCTTCAACAACTCTGAACCCTTTCAATGACCTTCACAACCTTCACACAACTCTGAACTCTTTCCATGACACAGCCTTCAACAACTCTTAACTATTTCCATGACACAGCCTTCAACAACTCTCAACCCTTTCAGTGACACAGCCTTCAACAACTCTGAACTCTTTCAGTGACACAGCCTTCAACAACTCTAAACCCTTTCAGTGACACTGCCTTCGACAATACCGAACCTTTTAATAATTCAGCCTTCAACAATACCGCACCCTTTCAATGACACAACCTTCGACAATACTGATCAATTCAATAATACTGCTTTCAAAAACATTGAGCCCCATTAACGACGCAACCATCCGCTACATTGACCCTCTTCAATGTCACAGCTTTTCACGATACTTTAACCCTTTCAATGATAGTCTTCAACGACATTGAATCCCTTGATAGACGCAGTCTTCAGTCACAATGACTTCGACACTGACACAATCATCAACGACACCATTCCCCCCCCCCCCCCCCCCCCCCCCCCCCCGTCAGTGACACTGACTCTCCTCACTGACACAGTCGTCAATGACACTGATCCCCTTGTTGACACAGTCGTCACTGACACTGATCTCTGTCACTGGCATAGTCATCAATGGCATTGACCATCCCCACTAACACACTGATAACCCCATGACACTGGCATTAATGGCATTTACCCCCCCCCCCTCCCCCCTGCTAACACAGTTCTCAAAGGCACTGCCCCCCCCCCCCCCCCCCCCTCACTGATACAGACTTCAGTGACACTGACTTCCCTCAGTCACACAGCCACTGATGACACTGTCCTCCACCCCCACCCCACCCCACCCCACCCCTTCACTGACACAATAATCATTAACACTGATCCCCTCATCGACACCGCCTTCAATGACACTGACAACCCTCAATGATAACGTTCACTGACCCCCCCCCCCCCCCTCCCCCCTCTTTCCCCCAGCCATTGACACAGTCCTCAATAACCCTGATTCCCTCTCTGACACAAGCGTCAATGACAGTGACTCTCTTCAATGACACATAACCATCAATGACACTGACTCTCTTCTTTGACACAGGCGTCAATGACTCTTCAATGACTCTCTTCATTGACACAACCATCAATGACACTGACTGTCTCTCACTGACACAGACGTCAATGACACTGACTCTCTTCACTGACACAGGCGTCAATGACACTGACTGTCTTCACTGACACAGGCGTCAATGACACTGACTCTCTTCAATGACATAGGCATCAATGACACTGACTCTCTTCACTGACACAGGCGTCAATGACACTGACTCTTTTCACTGACACAACCGTCAATGACACTGACTATCTTCACTGACACAGGCGTCAATGACACTGACTGTCCCTTTCATTGACAGAGCCATCACAGTGACGCGATTCCACCCACTGACAAAGCCATCAGTGACACTGACACATCAATCAATGACGCTGACTCTCCTCGCTGACACAGCAGTCAGTGACACTGACTCCTCACTGACACAGCAACCAATGACACTGACTCCTCACTGACACACAGCAACCAATGACACTGACTCCTCACTGACACAGCAACCAATGACACTGACTCCTCACTGACACAGCAATCAATGACACTGACTCCTCAGTGTCACGGCAATCAATCAAACTGACTCATCACGGACACAGCAATCAATGACACTGACTCCTCACTGACACAGCAATCAACGACACTGACTCCTCACTGACACAGCAATCAGTGACACTGACCCCCGTAATTGACACAGCCATCAATGTCAGTAAACCGTGTCACTGACATGGCCATCAATATCACTGACACCACCACCACCCTC
>JADBJO010009237.1:85000-86050 GCA_016801955.1 Conus betulinus
CAAACCGTCACACAAAGCCCACGCTTTCGTCCACGCTTCTCACCGGACAGTGAATCGCCGCCTTAACCCACTGGTCACACGCCTCGATTAGGATTTTGCTCTAAATGATAATCCACGGAAGCGTTTTGAGGCCTGCCATAAGTTTGAGCCCGTGTTTGAAAATAAACTGATAATTGATCAAACAACAGCAAACCCCCCCCCCCCCCCCACACACACACACACACCAATTATTTCCCTTGCATTGGGAGATTTTCACTGATGAAATTACATTCAATCTTCAAATACATGACCTTCCTCTTAGTTGACGTCACATTTCAGGCCTTTGCACTCACCCTGTGACCCTATCCTTGCGCCAGCTTTAAACCCCCCCCCCCAAACAATCCCATGCCTTTTATTTTAATCTGTCTGCTGGGAACCACCTGGCTTGTGCCTCGATCGCCATACGAAAGGAAAGGAGGAGAATTAATTTTTCAGACGCAATAAAAATTCTCAAAACAATCGACTTGCACCAGTCTATAAATACTCGACTCCTTAAGCAAGGCCTGGGCGCATTCATTTTTTTTGGTGTGCAGCCACCGGACGGTCCGTCGTCATGCGTGCGCGAAGCGTGGCCATTTTTTTGTTTGCGCGTGCGAGGTTGTTTGCTCTGCACTTCAATAAAGCGACGAAATGACACCTTGGCCAACTTGACAGTTCCTTAAGAAAGTGAAGCACAGGTTCTATCGCTGGCGGCTGTGTGGTCTTTAACAAGTACGTGTGAGGGTTCGTTTTTCTAGGGCTGGTGGGTATTGTTCCCACGGAGGTCTAATCGAGCCCTCGTGCTGGGGTACCAGGCATTTACTACTCCTGTGAAGAGGTAATTACGGAGCTAATTTCCAGAGCAAACTATGCCTCCACGGACCTTCGAAATTTCTGAAGGAACGAGTTTTTTGTTGAAGGAGACTACTTCGTAAAGAGCCCACGCTCCATCCTCCCCGCTGTTTGTACCCAGCCTCAGGGAATACTCTCTCTCTCCTCTCCCTTCCTCTCTCTCGCTCGATCCCTCTCTCT
>JADBJO010009238.1:15000-25000 GCA_016801955.1 Conus betulinus
AAGTGGCAAGATTCAGTGATACCCTTCCCATATTTTTCCAAACTTGTGTTGTCTAAACCTGGAGAAATAAACATTCAAACAGTGGAGCATTATTTCCTTAGTGAAATAACATCATTGATATCAATGCCATACTGAGACAGGCCGCTAAGAGGATTTTACCATGTATCGAGTGATGCAAATCATCGCAGTTGCGTCCCTTGGCATGAACATGACCGTTACTGAATCAAAGCATCGGACAACGGTATAATGGTTTTATCGGCGGCGTTTCCACCCGCTCAACAACGTGCAAATAGACCTACATCTTTGTCACATTCGCTAATGACGATTAATAGGTGAAGGTCTGGATTTGGTGAAGTACAGATGTGGTGGCACATGAACTGCAGACCTGGACACGCTATCGGAGAGATTTTAGAAGAAACCCCATGGCTAAGCCTCCGTTAACACTGGCAAGTGATGGTTCATGTCTTATGTTACATACACATACAGGCTACGGGGTCATCTTCAGTAAAATGATCACAAGGTTGATGCATAGACTTTGGGAAAGGTTCTCATGTAATTTCATTGAATATTAATAAGTAGCAACTTGGAAAATAAATAATGCTTTGCTTTGAATAGAGGAGCTTCCCATGTTTGTAAACAAATAACATGGTTCCACCATTTCAAATCTAATTTCTAAAGCGGAGAGATTAGTGGAATATCAGAGTTGCCTTCAATTTGTAGCAAACAAAGGCACGCAAACGAATAATCAATGAAAAGAGGGAGGAATATCAGTGGGGAGGTGGGAATAGCAGAAGCGTAATAGGTAATTAAATAGACAGACAGACAGACATATAGATAGACAGACAGACTGGTAGACAGGAAGTGAAAGTTACACTTTGCACAGTTGCTTTCTTACGTGGACGACGTGCCAAAAGAATTTGTAAGAATTGGAAATTATCGCTCCTGAAAGTTACACACTTACACCTGTAAAAAATTACATTTTGTCCTTTTCATTTCAAAGCAGACTTCGCTGAAAGCTTACAATCACTGTTCATACAACACACATTTAATTCATATCAACCCATATTTAGTTCATACCAACCCACATTTTAGTTCGGTAGAGTGGAATTTCTATACCAGATGCCCTCCCCAACCACACTCCTTCCAGTCTGCTGTTCTCCCCTCTCAATATCAGTCATGTGTTGGCATCAGTTTGTTCACTATACACACTTGCACCTTAATGATGCACCTTTTTCAAAAACTAAAAGGCATTTCGATTTTTTTGTCAGCATTTTGTTTGTTTTATAGCATGGCCAGTTTCTCTGTACAAAGCAAACCAGTGTGTCAGGGTACCGCTTGTTCGAATTTCACGAAGCCATGGTTGAGCCTTTCTCCAAGCAAAGTATTTCAGCGTTATGATGATTCCACTGAAGATGACCACGTAGCCTATGGCTGTGTGTACAATAAGAGATAAAAGTTCACCTAAGAAAGTTAACGGAGGCTTAGCCATGGGGTTACTTCGTCTTCCTGGTACCAAATGATTGCAATGTGCACCCGACTGCTAATCGCAGGTGTGTGTTAGATACCCTGACGCATCCCTGGCGCTATCCTTTGTGTTTTTTTTTCTCTCTTTTTGCATGCTGAATTGTGCGAAGTTTGGTGTCGTCGTCGTTTTCTGTGTGTGTGTGTGTGTTTTACATGTAAGATTGCATCAATAGAATGTTCAGAATGTGACGCAGTTCAATAAAATTTGGCTTCCCTATCCTCAATGGATATTCGAAAGTCAACAAACAATATGCAGATTGGGCTATAAGATGTGACTGAAAAATGTGGTATATTTTGAATTACTTTTACGCTAATATTTCGAAAAACATAGGGGTGGGGGGGGGGGGGGGGAGGTACTAGAGGATATGGTGACAAAACGTAACAGATACTCAGAAATTCACTTGTACTCTTGAATTGTCTGGGTTTTTTTTCAGCAACATAGTTGCCCTTGATGAAAGAATTCATAAGAATTGGCAGTTACTGCCTCCCTCATGCATGATGCTAGTTTAAGGTTACCTGGCGTTCACTTATATGTCAGCATGGCATCTTTTCTTCTGATTATAAGCTGTAATATTTTGATTGAAAATATAACCACAAATGAAAGGGGAAAATACGAAAGTAACACACACTCACACACACACACACACACACACACACACACACACACACACACACACACACACACACACACTGTTGCACATTCTACTAAAACTGGTGAATGATGCTAAAGCCTATTGCTTCATTTTTTTACGTATAGTATAAACCACTTTGTTAAACAGGAGATCACAAAATTTTCACAACAATGAAATCAACAAAGCACTATAGCTACACGCCATCCCTCCCATGGGACACAGCCATGTATTTTCATCACATTGAAATTCCTCTTTACTAGCAAGGATCCTTAGCCAAGTGTGTCTGTTCCAGTATTTCAATTTGACATTCATACTTATAGATACACGCAGAAGGGGAGAGAAAGGTAACCGTTCCTCGATATAGAATTATCACATCATTATTTTTGTCCTTGGAGGCTACACCTGTACAAAATAACATTCTGACGCTTTCATTTCAGAGGAAACTTTGTTTCACGAAGCCATTGTGGAGCCTCTCTCCAATAAAGTATTGCTCAGCGTTATGATGATTCCACTGAAGATGACCACGTAGCCAATGGCTGTATGTACAATAAGAGATAAAAGTTCACCTGTAAATGTTAACGGAGGCTTAGCCATGGCGTTACTTCGTCTTCCTGCCACCACATAATAGCAATGTGCACCACACTGCTGATCAAAGCTGTTAGATGTGTCGACACATCCCTGGCGCTATCCTCCGGGATTTTTTTTTCTTTTTTTGGTGCTAACCATAATTACTGAAGCTGCGTTTTTTCCTCTGAAAGCAAAAGACTGTGGGGGTGGGGGTGGGGGTGGGGGGGCCTGTGCACGTGTGCACGTGTGCACTCCCATGTGACACAGCCACGTATTTTCATCACATTGAAATTCCTAGCAAGGAGTCTTAGCCAAGTGTGTTCGGTTCCAGTATTTCCGTTTCACATTCATACTTACAGATACATGCAGATGGGGAGAGAAAGGTATCCGTTCCTCGATTTAGAATGTGCACATCATTATTTTTTGTCCTTGGAGGCTAACCTGTACAAAAACATTCTTCTGACGCTTCCTTTCATTTCAGAGGAAACTTTGTTTCACGAAGCCATGGTTGAGCCTCTCTCAAACAAAGTATTGCTCAGCGTTATGATGATTCCACTGAAGATGACCGCGTAGCCTATGACTGTATGTACATAAAAGAAAAAAGTTCATCGTGTAAATGTTAACGGAGGCTTAGCCATGGGGTTACTTTTCGTCTTCCTGCCACCACATAATAGCAATGTGCACCACACTGCTGATCAAAGCTGTTAGATGCCCCGACGCATCCCTGGCGCCTCCTCCGATTTTTTTTTTTTTTTTTTCTTTTTTTTTTGTGCCAACCATATTTACTGAAGCTTTGTTTTTTTTCCCTGAAAGCAAAAAATTGTGTGTGTGTGTGTCGAGGTGTGTGTGGGGGGGGGTGTGGTGCGTGTGTGTGTGCTTGTGCGTATGCACGTGTGCGCGTGTGCATGTGCGTGCAATAAGAGGGCGAGGGTGCATGTGTGTAAATGTGTGTGTGTGTGTGTGTGTGTGTGTGTGTGTGTGTGTGTGTGTGTGTACACATGTAATGTTGCATCAATAGAACGTTCGGAATGTGACGCAGTTAAAAAAAAAATTGGCTTCCCTATCCTCAAAGAATTTCCAAAAGTCGCCATCCCTCCCAAGGAACACAGCCACGTATTTTTCATCACATTGAAATTCCTCTCTACTATCAAGGAACCTTAACCAAGTATTCGCTTCCATTTTTTTTTTTCCATTTGACATTCATACCTATAGATACATACAGATGGGGCGAGAAAGGGAATCGTTCTCGCTTTAGAATGTGCACATCATTATTTTTGTCCTTGGAGGCTACACGTGTACAAAATAACATTTTGTTCCTTTCATTTCAGAGTTGACAAATATCGATTTCGATTTTTTGTCAGCATTTTGTTTTTTTTAACATAGCCAGTTCCTCTGTACAAAGCAAACCAGTGTGTCAGGTTACTGCTTATTCATATTTCACCAAGCCATGGTTGAGCTTTCCCAAAGCAAAGTATTGTTCAGCGTTATGATGATTCCACTGAAGATGACCACGTAGCCTATGGCTGTATGTACATAAGAGAAAAAAGTTCACCTGTAAATGTTAACGGAGGCTTAGCCATGGGGTTACTTCGTCTTCCTGCCACCACATAATAGGAATGTGCGCCACACTGCTGATCAAAGGTGTTAAATGTGCCGACACACCCCTGGCGCCATCCTCGTTTTTTTTTTTGTTTGTTTTTTGTTTTTTTGTGGTAACCATATTTACTGAAGCTGCGTTTTTTCTCTCTGAAAGCAAAAAAATGTGTGTGTGTGGTGTGTGTGTGTGTGTGTGTGTGCGTGTGTGCGCGCGCGCGCGCGCGCGCGCGCGTGTGTGTGTGTGCGTGTGCGTGCGTGTGCGTGTGCGCGTGTGTGTGTGTGTGTGTGTGTGTGTGTGTGTGTGGTTCCCAAGGAACACAGCCACGTATTTTTATCACACTGAAATTCCTCTCTACTATCAAGGAACCTTAACCAAGTATTCGTTTCCATTTGGTTCCATTTGACATTCATACTTGTAGATACATGCAGATGGGGAGAGAAAGGGAGTCGTTCTCGTTTTATAATCAGCACGTCATCATTTTTGTCCTTGGAGGCTACACGTGTAAAAATTTTGTCCCTTTCATTTCAGAAGAAACTGTGTTGACAGCTTACTGTCATTGTTCATATGAATCCACAATGAGGTTCAACACAGTGGTCTTTGCTATCCCATATACTACCCCCTACACATCTCCCCCACACTGCTGTTCTCTCCTCTTACTGTGAACTATTTATGACGTGTATTTGAACGCTATACACAGTGGGAAGAAATGGCATCGGAATGAGCACTCTTGTCCATCATTAGAAAACACATATCTATGTTGTGACAGCATTTCATTCTATAACAGGCCAGTTCGTCTCTTCAAAGCAAACCCGTTTGTTAGGTTACTGCTTCTTCCTATTTCATGAAGCCATGGTTGAACCAATCTTCAAGCAGAGTATTATATGTACATCATTAAGACGATCCTATTAAAGACGACCACACAGTCTATGCCTGTATGTACAATAAGAGATAAAAGTTCACCAGCAAATGTTAACGGAGGCGTAGCCATGGAGTTACTTCATCCTTCTAACCCCTGACGCACCCCTGCCGTCATCCTCTGTTTTTTTTTTTTTTTTTATTGTTTTATTGTTCGAGGGTGTGCCGATTTCGTGTTGTCGTTTTCTTCTTCAACCATATTCACAGAAGCGGTTTTTCTAAAACCTACAGCGCTGTTTCTTGCTGGTGCAGTCGTCAGGGTATGGGGGGTCGGTGTTGTCGGTGTTTTTTTTATACGTGTTCGCTGTCTGCCATCACGTGCGGTCAGTGTTTTTCATGTGTTTTTGATTTCTGCTCCCTGATAGGAACTTCCATTTGTGTGTCTGCAATTGTTAACCATTTTGTCTTCAAATGTTCTCATTTCCTCGATGGCTGGTGGTGCTCGCCATGTTTTGAAGACAAAATGAAAAGAATGATAGCTAACATAGAATTCAAAAAATCAAAACACGAATTTCAAACATCGTTAAAAAACGAAATCAAACTAATCCAAAACGACAGAAATATTTGTGAAAGCAGACAAAACCAGTAATTTTTACAAAATGGAATCTAAAGAGTACTCACAAACTCCTTGATAAAACATCAAAAAAAATTACAAAAAAAACTGACAAAGTTACATATGACCACATTAGGAAAAAAGAAAAGGAGCTTGTACAGCAAATGGACCTAAGTGATAGAGTAGAGACAACAGCAGAAAGAGAAGCTTTTATAACACTCAAAGACCATAAACCTAATTTTTTGAACAACCCAACTTGTAGATTGATAAACCCATCCAAATCCGAATTAGGAAAAATCAGTAAAAACATTTTAGAGAAAACCATAAAAAACATAAGAGAGGAACACCGAATTCAACCTCTGGAAAAATACATATGAAGTTATACAATGGTTTAAAAACCTCAACAAGCAAGAAAACACAGTCTTTATAACATTTGATGTAGTAGATTTTTATCCATCTATAGATGAAGAGCTGCTCGCCAAAGCTATAAAATTTGCCAACAAATACACTGAAATATCAGGGTTAGAAATGGAAATCATTTTCCATACAAAGAAAACTTTACTCCACAGCAAAAAACGAGACTTGGACCAAGAACACCAGGAGGAAAAGTTCAACTTTTGATGTCACTATGGGATCGTATGATGGTGCCGAAACCTGCGAACTTGTCGGACTATTCATGCTATCTAACATTCAAAATAAACTTGGAAAACAAATTGGACTGTACAGAGATGATGGCCTCGCTGCACTGAGTGATAGCCCTAGAAACATTGAAACAAAGAAAAAAGAATTGTGCAAAATCTTCCACGACCAAAATTTTAAAATCACCACAGAAGCTAACAAAAAGATAGTGAATTATTTAGACATCACGTTAGACCTCAACCAACATACATTTAAACCATACAAAAAACCAAATAACACACCTGTCTATGTAAATATCAAAAGTAATCACCCACCCTTCCATACTCAAAACGATACCTAGAGGCATAAACAAGAGATTATCTAATCTGTCATGTAATGAAACAGTATTTAACAACACTGCAGCTGAATACCAGAAGCGTTACACCAAAGTGGCTACAACTACAAATTACACTATGACCCAGGAAATGATATGAGCAGACACAAGAAGAACAGGAAAAGGAAAATCATATGGTACAACCCCCCATACGATGGAAGAGTTAAAACAAACGTTGGGAAAGAATTCTTTAAAATTCTGACATCTTCTTTCCCAAAAGAGCACAAGCTGTTTAAGATATTTAACAGGCACAACATCAAATTATCATACTCATGTATGCCGAATCTCAAAAACATCATTGATTCAACCAACAAAACGAAAAGCAGTGCAGAGACAAACGAGGGTGAAGAAAGGAAATCTTGCAACTGTACCAAGAAACAACAGTGCCCTCTAAACAATAAATGCCTCCACAGCAATATTGTATACCAAGCCACTGTAAAATCAGAGAACACTGAAGAAACATATATAGGTATCACAACAATGACATGATCAAAGCACTATAGTTTCACGCCATCCCTCCCATAGGACACTGCCATGTATTTTCATCACATTGAAATTCCTCTGTACTAGCAAGGAGTCTTAGCAAAGTGTTTTGCTTCCAGTATTTCCATTTCACATTCATACTTATAGATACATGCAGACGGGGAGAGAAAGGTAATCGTTCCTTGATTTAGAATGAGCACATCATTATTTTTGTCCTTGGAGACTAACTTGTACATAATAACATTTTGTCTCTTTCATTTCAGAGGAAACTTTGACAAATATTCGATTTCGATTTTTTGTCAGCATTTAGTTTGTTTTTATAACATGACCAGTTCATCTGTACAAAGCAAACAGTGTGTCAGGTTGTCGCTTATTCATATTTCACCAAGCCATGGTTGAGCCTTTCCCAAAGCAAAGTATTGCTCAGCGTTCAGGTGATACACTGAAGATAAACAAGTAGCCTATGGCTGTATGTACAATAAGAGAAAAAAAGTTCACCAGGTTATCTTCTCTTCTGATCATCGTTTTCTGTGCCACACAAGCTGTCATATTTTGAATGAAAATATAATCTCAAATGAAGGGGGGGGGGGGGGGGGGGGAATGCAAGTAACACACACACACACACACACACACACACACACACACGCGCGCGCGCGCGCGCGCGCGCACACACACACACACAAACACACACACACACACACACACACACACACACACACACACACAGAGAGAGGGGGAACTTTGTTGACAGCTTACTGTCATTGTTCATATGAATCCACAATGAGGTTCAATGCAGTGGTCTTTGCTATCCTACATACTACCCCCTACACTACCCCACACTGCTGTTCTCTCCTCTTAGTATTAACTATTTATGACGTGTGTTTTGAACGCAGTCACACTGCCTACTGCCACTGAAACTGTTGTATGTTTGCGGTTGATTTTTCCCCTGCTGTTGCTGTTCCCAATAAAACTGAAGTTATGATTCTTATTAACAAGAAAGTGTCCATAACAACTTGAAATCCTGTCCGCTGGCGTCCGCAAATATCCAACGTCTGATATGCATAATTTGGCATGGACGTAAAACAAGATTCAGACAAACTGCAAACATAGAGTGAGGAAACCCTTTAAAATATTAATCAAATTGGGAACCCTGATTATTATCTCAAGTAAAATTTGAAACTAAGCTAGGTTCAAACTGGTACGACTGAACTCCATACACTCCGGTGAAAACTTTGCGTTCAAATGTCCTCTTCGTTGGAACTCGACTCGTAGCTGGGAGCATCTGCCATTATCGCCTCGAGGTGGTGGCATTTATACGTCACTTGCAGAATCCCCGACTCTCGTCTCTTTCCGTACTGTGCTCGGCAATCTCCGTGGCGAGTCTTGATTTGGCTACTTGCACGACCCGAAACACGGATAGCAGTGAGTTCCAGAAGAAAAGTAACATGTACATCGAAACACGCTCGATCATACTTTTGAACAACCCAAACATGCTATTTATGGGTGAAGACCCCTTTAAGGTTGCATGCTGTTTATGTATTTGTAAGCAGGGTATCTTTTCTTCTGATTATCGTTTCCTGTACGATGGAAGCTTTGATATTTTATTGAAAATATAACCTCAAATGAAAACGGAAATATATATATATATATATATATATATATATATATATATATATATATGTGTGTGTATGTATACACGCGCGTGCGCGTGCACGCACGCACACACGAGCGCGCACACACACATTGCTATACATTCCATTATAACAGGTGAATGATGTAAAAGCCTACGTTTATGTTTTGACAAATAGTATAAAGACCTATTTATTAGATGGGAAATGACAAAATTTTGACAACAATGAAATGAACAAAGCACTATAGTTACACGTCATCCCTCCCATGGGACACAGCCATGTATTTTCATCACATTGAAATTCCTCTGTACTGGCAGGGAGCCTTAGCCAAGTGTTTCGGTTCCAGTATTTCCATTTGACATTCACACTGACAGATGCATGCAGACGGGGAGAGAAAGGAAATCGTTCTCCTTTTTATAATCAGCACATCATTATTTTTGTCCTTGAAGCCTACAAACATACACCTGTACAAAATAGCATTTTGTCCCTTTCATTTCAAAGGAAACTTTGTTTAGAGCCTTCTATCATTGTTCAGGTCAATCATAATGAGGTTCAATACAGTGTCTTTGCTATCCCACGTATTACCCCTACACTCCTCCACACACTCCACTCATGTTCTCTCCTCTAGTATTAACTATTTGTTCTGTGTGCTGGCACGCTACACACACTTGGCAAACATCACATCCCAGTGAACCATTTTCTCCATAATTAGAAAGCATATATCTATTTCGTGGCAGTATTTCATACATGACCGGTTCTGCTGTTCACAGCAAACCAGTCCGTCTGGTTACTGCTTCTTCCTGTTTCATGCAGGCATGGTTGAGCCTTTTCCCTCACTGAGTATTACTCAGTATTCTACTAAAACTGACCACGTAGCCTACGCCTGTAAGTAGCATAAAAGATAAAAGTTCATCTGCAAAATGTTAACGGAGGCGTAGCCATGGGATTACTTCGTCCTGCTAGCACCAAGTGATTGCAATGTGCACATACAGCTGATCGCAAATGTTTAGGTACCCTGGCGTACTGGCGCCATCCTTCGTTTTTCTTTAACTGTGGGTGGATTTTGTGTTGTCGATTTCTTTTTAA
>JADBJO010009238.1:27500-35000 GCA_016801955.1 Conus betulinus
GCTCTTGTCTGCCCACGCTCCCATGTTTGCACAAGGAGAAAGATAGAGTATGGGGACTTTTGAGAGAGAGAGAGAGAGAGAGAGAGAGAGAGAGAGAGAGAGAGAGAGAGAGAGAGAGAGAGATTAGCACGGTGAGAAAGACAGAATGGGGATTTTGAGAGAGAGAGAGAGAGAGAGAGAGAGAGAGAGAGAGAGAGAGAGAGAGAGAGAATTTACAACTCGCTGTATCAGCAAACAAAACGAGGGTAGAAAAACAGACGGGTATCTGATACAACGCACATCGCCAGGAGCTGAGAAAAAAAAAAGAGACAAAATATGGGAGGGGCGATAGGAGGAGAGAGAGAAGTGGAAGAAAAACACAAGAAGGCGTAACAATAAGAGGCACAGTGCCAGCGCTCCGTGTCCTACCAGCGATCGTTCACTTTTTTTGTCCAAAAACTGTCGGGGTAAAAGGAATGGGCTGAGAGAGTATAAGTTACGGGTGGAAAGGTGTTCAGTGCCAAATCACACAGTAACACGGAGTTCACAATCCCACCTCCCCCTTCGATTTTGACAACGGAGAAAAAAAGCAACGTCTACATCAATTTATTGTTGGTGGAATATGCTTTGAGGAGAGCCTTTCTAATAATAATAATAAGAAGAAGAGAAGAAGAAGAAGAAGAAGAAGAAGAAGAGAAGAAGAAGAAGAAGAAGAAGAAAAGAAGAAAAAATGATGATGATGATGATGATGATGATGATGATGATGATGATGATGATGATTGTTACCCTGACCAGGGAAGAAAATTATGACTGATGAATTAAGTAATTTATCTATTAAGACTTAAGTCCCATTGGCTCATACACACGTATAAAAAAAAAAAAAAGAAACGGGCACAAGCAAGCAAATTCCTCTATATTGTTCCTGTGGACACGAGCTGTGAGGAAGTGTTTTCACAGCAGTGAAGGCAATGAAGGAATTCCCAGGTGGGGCACGTCACACAATGTCGTCATACATTCACAACTGCTGAGCATATAATATCGCGTGCACAATTTGCTTTTGTTGTCAAAATTAGACACACTGTTGGAGAGAAATGAAATCATCGGTACGTACATTTGTACCCTAATGAGAAAGTCTGAGAACGTGAAAGCATCTTAAACGACAAAGGCAGCTCGCTGGCTTGAAAAGGAGAGAGAGAGAGAGAGAGAGAGAGAGAGAGAGAGAGAGAGAGAGAGAGAGAGAGAGAGAGAGAGAGAGAGAGAGTAGACTTTTCAGGAGCATAAGTATGATCATCATCATCATCGTCATCGTCATCATCATAACAGTAAGTAAGATTTTACCTCCGGATATGGAATTAAATAGAACTACATGGAATTAATTCTACATGACAATGAATAATATGTGAACGTTTTATATCGAGTGATTATGTAAATCCATATTTTGCGAGTACGTTAGAAATAAATTCAAATTTGTAGTTGCATAAGGTGAGCTCACTGACAGATATAGTTGCAGTTTCCCAACATACTAAACCTCCTTCCTTAAATCGACACTGTAAAAGAACACTCATGTGAGTGTTCACACACTAATTAACATGACATGCCACGCGTCGTCCGCAGTAATAGTCTTTGATTGATATGATTTGCAATATGTTTACGCACCTTCCAGGCAACACATCTTTATGGAATACTTCAACTTGTTATTGATATAAACGTTGACATTTTGTATTCTGCAAGCCCTGAGAAACGAACATGCCAAGTCTCGGATCCCCCGGCGATACAACTGCTTTGTTACAACTCGTGAACTGACTGAAACTGGCGGATCTACGCTTTGACCTTGGCAGGGGACTCCGCTCTCCCTGTGACCTTCTGGCTTTCTCGTCCACTTGACTTGAATGTTCTCAGCCCGTGTAAACACTGCATGCATGCACACACGCACTGGAAAATGTGTAAGCACATACTCTCTCTCTCTCTCTCTCTCTCTCTCTCTCTCTCTCACACACTCACACACACACACACACACACACACACACACACACACTGAATCATTCCAAGGTTGTGTGTGTGTGTGTGTGTGTGTGTGTGTGTGTGTGTGTGTGTGTGATATCTTCAAAATCTCCGGGGCTGCATGCAGATTCACTCCCTAGTAAATGCCATCTCCTGTACACCGTTGCTCGGCCTTGGAACAAAACTTAAAACCATCAAGAAACAAACCCGACCCTCTGTACCTGCTTTTCACAAACACGCTGAAGTTTCTTGCCTCCATTGCTCGTGAAAAAATGCAACGACAATTGTGACGCTCTGGTACTACTTTCTCCCCAATTCACAACATTCTGCCTTCACGTGCTCACGAGCCCCAAGTTTATCGCACCTTTTGCACGTGCTGACAAGTTGCGTGTTCATCGCACACTTTTCACGTGATTTTGACAGCCGCGTGTTGTGACAGTGTCTGGGCCCTGATACTAACTTGACAGGAAGGGAATCAAAATAGCGGCTACGCCCTGACGCCCTTGACCAAATAAGTCACTTGGTCATTTGCTCCGTGCATAAATTATAGCAAATAATGACCTGGAACATGAAAGCAAATTAAAGCTTCGTCTAATTTCCATGCAAACGGATAAGCAGGATAAAAATAACAGGGATCTGTTATTTTTCAACGTGTGCAAGAATGTGCTTGAAAGATTCTTTAAATGATAAATGCTGCAGATTTACTTCGTTTCCTTCAAACTGTAATTACGTATTATACATAATGCCGGGTACTAGGCCTGATAACTTGAAAGATCCTTTGAAACCATTTCAACATCCAATTCGTGCCCAGTTCCTGTGTGTGCTGGCCGGATCAGTTAGTGCCAGAACTTATGTGCTAATTATGTTATGAAGAATGTCAGTTTCTATCGAAGGAGAGTTCTGCAGTACACGTACGTATTGCACATGGGACGAAAGGTTTTGGAGAGGAAAATTTCCAAAGTTTCTTCGTACCAATTACTGAACGCTGCTGCATGACCTCAATTTTGATTGTACATGGAAAGATAACACTGAACATACTTCGAAAGGAAAAAGACAAAGTAATATTCCTTTACTTTCTATCAAACGCTAGAATTTGGATTAGAAACTAGACTGCTCAGACCTCGCCTTTTTTTTTTCCGTCTCCATCTCTTTTTATTACAAATTGTTCATCTATATGACGGGCTACGTGGTTCACAAAATAAAATAAAAGTTTTCTTGCAACTGGTAGAAAGCATCGTCGACATGCATCTGTTGTCGGAACAGTCCTTATTTGGACAGCGGTGACGCACTCGTTCGAGGCGGTATTAGCGTGATCCCTGTACCTCCTTCTGAAACGATATCAGTTCTCATTGTTCGTTCTTGTATTCCACATCGGCATCACTGTTGTCGTCATCTTCATCATCATCGTTGTTAACTCCATTTCGTTATTTTTCTCGTAGTCGTCATTTTTTCCCCGTCGTCATTGTTGCCGTCTTGACTGTCCTAATGGATATACGTATACATGAGTTCTCTTAAAATATCAGAGTTAGGGTAGGGTCAATACTTTCAAAAACAAACAAGTTAGAAAAGAACATGCGTCCATGGGTGTCAGTGGGACCCAGAGAAGTACTGTCTTCAGCTGCTGAACCAATTAGCTGGAAGAAATCTTGCATTACAACTGGAAGCTGCACTGTATTGACACTGGGTGCAGGCACGCACAGGGCATTCCATCAAGGCATAAAGTGATAAACTGCTCTCCATGGCAGATGCAGGTAGTGAGTAGGTAGTGAGTGTCCTGCCTATGAATGATTGATGTCAGTAGGGGGCAGTAGGTAGTGAGTGTCCTGCCTATGAATGATTGATGGCAGTACGGGGCAGTAGGTAGTGAGTGTCCTGTCTATGAATGATTGATGGCAGTAGGGAGCAGTAGTAGTGAGTGTCCTGCCTATGATTATTGATGCCAGTAGGGGGCAGTAGTAGTGAGTGTCCTGCCTATGAATGATTGATGGCAGTACGGGGCAGTAGGTAGTGAGTCCTGCCTATGAGTGATTGATGGCAGTAGGGGGCAGTAGGTAGTGAGTGTCCTGCCTATGAATGATTGATGCCAGTAGGGGATGATAGTGAGTGAGTGTCCTGCCTATGAAGTGATGGCCAGTAGGGGGCAGTAGTAGTGAGAGTGTCCTGCCTATGAATGATGATGGCAGTAGGGGGCAGTAGGTAGTGAGTGTCCTGCCTATGAATGATTGATGGCAGTAGGGGGCAGTAGGTAGTGAGTGTCCTGCCTGCCTATGAATGATTGATGGCAGTAGGGGGCAGTAGGTAGTGAGTGTCCTGCCTATGAATGATTGATGGCAGTAGGGGGCAGTAGGTAGGAGTGTCCTGCCTATGAATGATTGATGGCAGTAGGGGGCAGTAGTGAGTAGTGAGTGTCCTGCCTAAGAATGATTGATGGCAGTTGATGGCAGTAGGGGGCAGCAGGTAGTGAGTGTCCTGCCTATGAATGATTGATGGCAGTAGGGGGCAGCAGGTAGTGAGTGTCCTGCCTATGAATGATTGATGGCAGTAGGGGGCAGTAGGTAGTGAGTGTCCTGCCTGCATTGGACCAGAAGAGACACCACTGAACATTACCAAAGTAAATCCTGCAGCAATGCAGAATCTCCTCTGGTGGGTTGCCTCATGATGATCTGACACTGACCAATCCCTGTGGATTGCCGGTGCCAGGCTTGTGGGGGAACATGTCAGGACTGGCTGTCAGTGGGGAGCCGGACTGAGCTGAGCGGCATGGGGTGATGGGGTGCAGTGCAGTGCCACTATAGACTGTGGCTGTCAGTGGGGAGCCGGACTGAGCGGCATGGGTGATGGGGGCGCAGTGCCACTATAGACTGTGGCTGTCAGTCAGACTGAGGGGGGAGCCGGACTGAGCGGCATGAGCGGCATGGGCAGTGCCACTATAGACTGCGGCTGTCAGTGGGGAGACAGTGGACTGAGCGGCATGGGCGCAGTGCCACTATAGAGGTACACAAGATGAGACAGGGTAAGACAAACAGGGTTATGCCCATCCCGCAACCCACTGGCTGTTTCACTAATCGGTGAGACCGTTACACCTGCCGACACATCCAAGCTTTTGCCACATGGTCTTATATGCCCTCTGAGAGATGATGCCGAGTAGCAGTCTTTCCCGATGCCAACAGGACTTTCCCTGCGGTCCCTATGAGAAAGGGTCAATGAGTTAAAAAGAAACAAGCCAATTGTTGGCTAATACGTAATGTTCCCAGGACGGAGTGGGTTGTTGCATCCGTGTTGGAAAGCTATGAGACAAACTGAAGAAAACGAGTGGGCGGCTTGCTCTTCGTTGATGCATTTTGTTATCATACACACATGGGGAGAAGAAGAGGCAAAGGGGGCCTGCTGGGGGCGGAAGAATCAGTCTTTTGCACGAAGAAAACATGATCATTCGTTTGATTAGTCAGCTTACTTTGGAATGAACTCCAAACCTAACTGCTCCATGACAATTTGGGGCATCAGGGGTGTCGGTTTTTTACAGTCTCGTTTGAAGACGCAGTGACAGCATTTATTCGACTATACTCCATCTGTGTCGGTTTTCCCCATGTTGTGTGCTTCGTTATACAAACTGTATACATTTTTGGTAATACCAGTCGCAAAGCTTTACACTGATAGCGTATTTTCCACTGCAGCAGTGACGAATCATTTGCACGCGGAAAAAAAAAAAAACCCAGTGTTCTCCTGCCCGTGGGGATTGTTTCAAACGGCAGTGATTGAGGTCGGCGTCGTGGCTCAGAAGTCCCACTGGGGGTGGGGATCACTTGAAGTGGTGTGTGAAAAGGGCCAAGGACTCTTTGCCGTGTTGTGTGCAGTGTGTGGGGCGGGGACGTGCAGCGTGGGAGTGTGTGTTTAGGCTTTATGCGTCATCGGTGGATAAAGCGTGCATTCATTCCTTTATTTCGGGTTCTTCACTGCTTATGTGTCTGGGGGCGTGGGAACGGTGGACGGGTGCAGCCAGCACTGGAGACCTATGATGACGAGTACAGCAAGATGAACACTACTGTTATTGCTAACAGTAGCAACAACACCCATTCTCTGCTGAGAGGGCGGCCACTGAATGCCGCATCCCGAGAACACGGGGGCATGTTAAAGAAAGAACACATGGCCATATGATCAACAACACACCAGAGCCAATTCAAACATCTACCCGATAACACCGTTCAAATATTTACCTGATGACACGGTTGAAATATCTATCTCATGACATATTAAAACCATCGAGTGTCTTAGGTAAGTACGCATAACCATATGAACACACACTGGCGCCAGTACACACTGGCTGGTGGTAGTCGGTATGGTAGACAGATCATAAAGTGGGACAATCTACCGATGCCTTCTTCATACACCGTGTAAATAGAACAGGGATCTTTTCGTGAAATAATGATCCTTTTATGGTCGGATTCAAAATATATCCTGAACTATCTTCACACACTGTAGACCCTTTCATAATTTTCTTAGTTGTCGTTGTTGTTTGTTGTTGTTGTTGTGGTGGTGGTGGTGGTGGTGGTGGGTGGTGGTGGTGGTGTGTGTGTGTGTGTGTGTGTGTGTGTGTGTGTGTGTGTGTGTGTGTGTGTCTGTTCTAATCCAATTTTCAGACATTTTTTTTTTTTTTCAAATCTCTTTTTTCTTTGTAAATGGAACCATCTTTTCATTTTTTATCGCTTTTTTTTTCTGCGCTGTTCCCCACCTCCCCCTTTCCCTGCGTCCGTCCATTGTTCTCCCCCCGTCCCCCCCCGCCCCCCCCCCCCCCCCCCCCCCCCCCCCCCCCCCCTTACGAGTCCACTTTCAAATTTGAGATCAAAACTTACAACCTAACAAATTTGTGACCGGACAAATTGACTAAGTATTTAGTAGCGTCTATTTTGTTGTTGTTTTTTTTGTTCGTTGTTTGTGTTGGCGCTTTAATGTCTACATTCCTGTAGTTGCCAGTGATTACAGAAGTCTAGCTTTTTGTTCAATTGTTGTGTGTATTTTTCATTTTGTCTATTTTGTTTCGGCGACCTAGCGACCATGGGTTGGTCAGCTGAAAGTGCTTAAAAACGTCTCGGAGATTGCTGCGTAGAATGTATATGGTCAGCTGAAAGAACGCATATGCATCGGTCTATGTCCCCAATCATCTTGGCCGTGCCGTCGACTGAATTACAAAAGAAAACCTTGAAGGAATGAACTGATTTATTGACCAAAGTTACAGAGCAGAGAGAGAGAGAGAGAGAGAGAGAGAGAGAGAGAGAGAGAGAGAGAGAGAGAGAAGGAAGGAAGGGTGAGAGAGACAGAGAATGAGTAAGTGTGTGAGTGTGTGTGTGTTTTTTTTTGTTTCTGTTTTTATTTTACATTAAAAAAAAAAAGTTGCGGAGGGGGGGGGGGGGGGGGGGTGGGGGGGGGGATGGAGGGGGGGGGGGGGGAGGAGCCGGGCGAGTCGAGAGAGGGGCATGGTATCATTTCAAAGAATACAAAATAATCTTAATCTCTGGGATTAAA
>JADBJO010009238.1:45000-57500 GCA_016801955.1 Conus betulinus
ATACCAAGGACTACAGCAGAGGACTGACCCAGAACACCAAGGACTACAGCAGAGGAAGGACCCAGAACACCAAGGACTACAGCAGAAGGGAACACCAAGGACTACAGCAGAGAAAGGACCCAGAACACCAAGGACTACAGCAGAGGAAGGACCCAGAACACCAAGGACTACAGCAGAGGAAGGGACCAGAAACACAAGGGACTACAGCAGAGGACTACAGACTGAGAACACCAAGGACTACAGCAGAGCTGAGGAAGGACCCAGAACACCAAGGACTACAGCAGAGGAAGGACCCAGAACACCAAGGACTACAGCAGAGGAAGGACCCAGAACACAAAGGACTACAGCAGCAGAGGACTACAGCAGAGGAAGGACCCAGAACACCAAGGACTACACCAAGGGACTACAGCTGAGGAGGAGGACCCAGGAACACCAAGGGACTACAGCAGAGGAGGACCCAGAACCCAGACTACAGCTGAGGAAGGACCCAGAACACCAAGGACTACAGCAGGAGGAAGGACCAGAGAGAACACCAAGGACTACAGCAGAGGACTGGGACCCCAGAACACCAAGGACTACAGCAGAGGACTGGCCCAGAACACCATGGACTACGAGAACACCAAGGAGAACACCTACAGCAAGGACTACAGCAGAGGACTGACGAGACCCAGAACACCAAGGACTACAGCAGAGGGCAAGGACACAGAAACACTGACTAGGTGAGAGAAAGAACCCTGGAAAGAGAAAGGACTTAGGACACAGAGATCTACAGAGGAAGTTTGGGGCACGGGGCCACGCCAAAGGCATTGCACATGCTTTCACCCTGGACGGTCCGTTTTCTACAGAAAGTTCTAAAATATCGACATCCCGTCAAACAGTGACAATAGTCTAAAGAGGGAACAACTCTTGCATTTAACAAATCGGTGCATTGCAGCCTAAGCTCTTGCCTTTCCTTCCCCATCCACCCCCCCCCCCCCCTCCGAAGCCCCCCTCCCCAACCGCTTCCTTATTTTTTTTTTTTTCTTCAGGATAGTTTTACAGTTCTATTCGCTGCGACTGACTAGAGGTTTCCTTATGAAGGAGTACTTCCGTTGCCCCCCTCACTCCTCGGTGCCTACTGGTGTCTGACTGTGGCTGGCAGCAACAGGTGACTGACCCCCTTGCCCCATCTTTGCACATACAGTTAAGGTTTTTTTTTTTCTGTATACGTATTAATCTCTTTCCCCCCTGTTGCCACACAGCTTGCTATGAACTTGGAAATTTTCTTTATTACATTACTTGTTTCTTTCTGGACTTTCCTACGAGTTCACGTAGACGTCTCCTTTGTGTTGTACATTAAAATGAGCATCACTTTGCTCCTTGGTTTGTGTTTATTTATATTTCACCCTGATGTGTACTTTTTTGAATGTGCGCTTGGGTAAGTACAATGTGCCTGAGAGCATTTGTTTGGTACGAGTGTGTGTGTGTGTGTGTGTGTGTGTGTGTGTGTGTGTGTGTGTGTGTGTGTGTGTGTGTGCGTGCGTGCGTGCGTGCGTGCGTGCGTGTGTGTGTGTGTGTGTGTGTGTGTGTGTGTGTGTGTGTGTGCGCGCGCCCGCGCGCGCTTCGGTTTACTCGAGTTAGAGAGAGAGAGAGAGAGAGAGAGAGAGAGAGAGAGAGAGAGAGAGAGAGAGAGAGAGGGCCACTCTATTTTGTATGGCAACCTGAAGGCTGATAGTGTGGGGTGAGGTGTTTGTAGACAGAGGATTTCTGGTGAGTTCTCCCACGGAAAGTATGGGATCAGGACCCTGTCCGTGTCACACACATAAAAAAGTTTACTGGCATAGACTATGGGTGAGTCGGGTACCAGTCACAACGTAAACAAGTGAAATTGTCATCCGTGTAACAGCTTGACCGCGTCGTGGCGCTCTAGTTATGGCGCTTGGCGCTTTGGTCCTTGGACTGTGTACATTCCCTCCAATTTCCCCCACGCCCATCCCAACCTGTCTCACCATTCACATTAGAACAATTTCCTTAGCTGGGTTCAACATCCTGTGGGGCGCTTTATACCCTCCTGTTCTTCTATAGCTACCGGGCAAGCGTATGATACTTGGCCCGTAGGTCAGGGATGAAGTTTCTGGAATAACAAGTTTGAGGTTTTGTTTGTCACGCGACAAAGAAAAACTTGACTCATTGGCATTCGTTCCACGTCACTCACTTCCCTTTACCCTTTCCAAGGTCCCCGGAGGTTTCGAAACTGTGCCCAGCTCTTCTGGCCACTTTGCTGATTGGTTTTAGGTGAGTAATACAAGAGTTGATGAAATAACTATTTTGAGTATATGCATGGCAGGTCCACACAGCATGGGCTAATTCAGTTAAACGGGAATCAGTCAGTCACGCTACTAGCTAGAGCATTCTTTCTGTTAAGAGAGAGAGAGAGAGAGAGAGAGAGAGAGAGAGAGAGATGTAAGCTACAGCTCGCGTTTTTCGCACACACGAATTTCGAATTTGGCACAGGCTGCAAATTCTATCGTGGACTCATCTCCTATCTGATTGAAACAGAAGCGTAGTCTGAAGGAAAAGAAAATATACAAACCCTGAAGAAAAAATCTTTCCACCGAACTCTGAGAAGCGGTACTGTTTGCTGAGAGACGGCGGTTAAGTCTTCTGTTTTACAGTTGGCAGTTTGCCGGGGTACCAGCTCAACCCCCAACACTTCTCTCCATTCGCCCCCCCCCCCCCCCCCCCTCTTCCCTCGCACCCCTTCCTCTCTCCCTCCGCCCAGTTCGCTGACCGACAGCAATGAAATGAAAACATGGCGGTGTCAAAAGTCCTACGTGTTCCCCTCGGTAGCACTGTCGTCGTGACGTCAAATCGCTGACACCGTCAAGACCTTACAAATGACGTAAGTGGTCATTTATTCGCGGCGAGGACCTGGCGAAACGCGATCAAATGTCCGCCGCTTAGCCGCTTGGAGTGTATCTTGAGGGCGTGTGTGGTGTCACCCTGTTTGAGAGAAAGGAAGGAGGTGGGGGGTGGGGCTGGAGTAGAGGGGGAAGGGGGCGTCAATACGGGTTACTCCGTGCTAGAAGTTCAACGCTGGGGTCAACGGTGACCTGTTCCACGTTTGACTGTTGGGTATGACCTCTAGTGTTTTTTCTTTTTTTTTTTCTTTTCTTTCTAATAATGGCACAATTTGTCTGCAGACTTGAAGTTCCCACAGCCCACTGGCTGCCAGAGATTCACCGTGTCTGGGCACGGCATAATGAAAGGCGGAGCCCATTCCTCGCCTTCCGCCGCCTTCAGCCTTCCTGGACTGATCAGGGACCCGTTTACTGCTGGGTGGACAGAGAGGAGTTTCAAGCTAAAAAAAATCCGACTCCAAGAATGATTCGAACCCTCGACCGTTAGTTCCTCAGGCACGTGTTCTAAGCATTTGGCCACCGACCTCTTATCTCAGGTCAAAAAAAAGCAAAATCTTTGTACTCATGTATCACAGCACAGGCTGCTAAAGCTTCATGCTGTTTTCTGTACGGTCATCAATTTAGGGCTTTCAGAGATACTGACAGATAAATACATAAACGCACGAGTCCTGCATTTAGAAAACATGCAGCCGTTTTTTCTTCGCAAACGCTTTTAGTGTGACTCTGCGCTTACACGCAGCGTTATCATATCCGTATCTATAAAAATCTAACTCGTATAGTCCTTGATGCGCTTATCTACATACTTACACTTTCGCTGCTCCTTGACCCGATGTACTTGACGACCGCGCTGACCTCGGAGTCCGTCACTATCAGTGTTGTCTGTCTGTTTTGACCTTCTTTTATCGGCCAGACTTGCTGTTCTTCTCTTCGATCCTTCAAAGATAAAACGAAAACACTTTTGCTCGAGACAGATGTTTCTCTACGAACGTGTCCAACACTATCTCTGGGTACCTAGCGCGATCCCATACGCCGCCAATGAAGATGTGTGTGTGTGTGTGTGTGTGTGTGTGTGTGTGTGTGTGTGTGTGTGTGTGTGTGTGTGTGAGAGAGAGAGAGAGAGAGAGAGAGAGAGAGAGAGACATAGACAGAGACAGAGACAGAGAGATGTATCTACGAACCTGTGCAACATCGAGTCCGGGTAATTGTCGCGAACCCATTCACCACAAATGAAGATTGTGTGTGTGTGTGTGTGTGTGTGTGTGTGTGTGTGTGTGTGTGTGTGTGTGTGACAGATGTACCAACGAACCTGTACAACATCGAGTTCGGGTAACTAACGCGAACCCATTCGCCACAAATGAAGAGAGAGAGAGAGAGAGAGAGAGAGAGAGAGAGAGAGAGAGAGAGAGAGAGAGAGTGTGTGTGTGTGTGTGTGTGTGTGTGCGCGCGCGTGTGTGTTTCAGGGCGGGGGGAATGGAATGGAGGGGGAAGGGGAGGCTATCGGAGCTGGGAAGATCACCGATCGTTGTGTTACAGCCTACAGGTTCGTGTTGGCAGGAGTGAAGGTCCACTGACAAGGCTTCGTCCTGAGGGCCCAGCGTAGACAGTCCAATTCTCATCAGGACTCCGTGGCCGTGGGCCACCCGAGAGGTGAGGGGGATCAGGGGGAAGCAATACAAAAGATGGGGTGTGGTGGCCTGTTTGACAAGGACTAACAACCCTCGCCCCTGCTCGCTGTACAAAGGAAGAGTGAGACGAGGTTTGGTTTACAGTGGCTCTGTGTGTGTGTGTGTGTGTGTGTGTGTGTGTGTGTGTGTGCGTGTGTGTTTGTGTGTGTGTGTGTGTGTGTGTGCATGTGGTGCGTGTGTGTGTGTGCGTGCGTGCTTGCGTGCGTGTGCGCGTGGGCGTGTGTGTGTGTGTGTGTGTGTGTGTGTGTGTGTGTGTGTGTGAGAGAGAGAGAGAGAGAGAGAGAGAGAGAGAGAGAGTTTGTGTGTGTGTGTGTGTGTGTGTAAGCCTAGGCGTGTGTGGGTGTGTGATTATATTTGTGAACGTGGGCGTCAATTACCGTCGGTGGGGTCAGTGGTGGTTTAACAGAGGTCCAGATTTAAAGGGGCTGGACCCTATATTACGACCCGGAGATTACAGGCTTCCTGTTCGTATCTGTGGGCTTCCTCTTCATGGCTGTGGTCAACAGGACCTGTGGACTATGGCCATATATGTTGGGAAGAGGGCCTTCAGGACCAGGGCTGCGGCGGACAAGTCTACTGTTGATAGTAAACACGTATGTACATATTTGCTCTGTGTGGGCTGCTTGTCGTTCACTGCCTCACAAACCCTCCACGCCATGTCTGGAGTGGGTTGGTCACCACTCGGTGCTGTTGTCTGTGTTGTCTGAACAGCGGCTGATGTTCATGCGTTCGGTGCCCCACGTCTCTCCAAAACGTCAGTGGGTCTGTGGAAGTCATGATATCGGAACAGCCGTGATGTATGTGTGTGTGTGTGTGTGTGTGTGTGTGTGTGTGTGTGTGTGTGTGTGTGTGTGCGCGCGCGCGTGTGTGTGCGTACGTGTATGGGTCTGTGTGCGTGTGTGTGCGTGCGTGTGTGTGTGTGTGTGTGTGTGTGTGTGTGTGTGTGTGTGTGTGTGTGTGTGTGTGTGTGTGTGCGTGCTTGAATGCATGGGTGCGTGTGTGTGTGTGTGTGTGTGTGTGCGCGCGCGCGCGCGCGTGCGTGTACATGTGTGTAGGGGAAAGGGGGAAGGGTAGGTTTTTGTGAGTGAGTGTGTGTGTGTGTGTGTGTGTGTGTGTGTGTGTGTGTGTGTGTGTGTGTGTGTGTGTGTGTGTGTGTGTGTGTATAGATTTATGGTGAGAGAGAGAGAGAGACAGACAGACAGACATTTTTTTTTTTTTTAATTTTCAGTACAGTTAAGATGTAATGTGTTTCATTGTTACAATTTCTGATTTGATTATTTTACTTATAAATGTTAAATGTTTCCCTGTTATTTTCCTTAATGATTTTTATGTCATTCAGATGTTTATTTGTATTATTTTCGTTTCTCATTAATTAGTTAAGGTTTCTTTTAAATGTCAGTATTCTTGGTAGGCATCCTTCAGTCTCGGAAGACTATGGAGTTGCGCTCTAGGTGTCTATTCTGGTACAGCGACGGGTGAGGTGAAGTCTGACGCTGGTCTGTCTGCCTGGGCTGCAGCCTTTCTTCTCATTCTCTTTTCCCCGTGCTGCTGAGCGAGTGTCTCTTCGAACTTGGAGAGACCTTTCTGCACAGTCTGTCTCCAGGCTGACCGTTCGAGGGCTGTTGCTTCCCAGTTGTTCTGGTCAATGTTCAAGGCTTTTAGGTCCCTCTTGCACACGTCTTTGAATCGCAGCTGTGGTCTGCCTGTGGGACGTTTTCCCTGCACAAGTTCTCCATAGAGGAGGTCTTTAGGGATCCGTCCGTCATCCTAATGCGCACGACATGGCCGAGCCAGCGCATACGTCTCTGTTTCAGCAGCGTGTACATGCTGGTGCATCCGGCTCTTTCCAGGACCAGTGTTGTTTGGGACCTTGTCCTGCCAGGTGATGTTCAGAATGCGTCGGAGGCTACGCATATGGAAAGCATTGAGCTTTTGCTCTTGTCGGGCACGCACGCAAGTCCAAGACTCGCTGCCATACAGGAGGGTGCTCACGACGCAGGCTCTGTAGATCTGGATCTTTGTGTGCTCGGTCAGCTTGCTGTTGTTCCATGCTTTCTTTGTCAGTCTGGTCATGGTGGGTAGCTGCCTTGCCGATGCGCCTGTTGAGCTCTGCGTCAAGTGAGAGGGTGTCTGAGATTTGAGCCCAGATAAACAAAGTCATGGACGACATGCAGTTCATGGTCATTGATGCTGATGACTGGGGGAGAGTCAACATCCTGTCCCATGACCTGTGTTTTCTTCAAGCTTATGGTAAGCCCGAAGTCTTGGCAGGCATCGCTGAAGCAAGTCATGAGCTGCTGTAGGTCCTCGGCTGAGTGGGCGGTTACTGCTGCGTCGTCTGCAAAGAAGAAGTCGCGCAGGCACCTCAGCTTGACTTTAGTCTTGGCTCTTAATCTGGCGAGGTTGAAGAGCTTTCCGTCTGTCCTGGTTCGGAGGTAGATACCTTCAGCTGCAGGACCAAATGCGTGTTTCAGCATCACAGCAAAGAAGATTCCAAACAGGGTGGGGAGCCAGGACGCAACCCTGTTTCACTCCGCTCCGTATGTTGAAGGCAGCTGATGTTGAGCCGTCAAAAACGACAGTGCCTGACGACAGTGCCTTTCACTCACCCGGAGAAATGTCAGTATAACACTATGTTAATATGACAGTAAATGGTTTAAGTCAATTAGTCGGTATGTGTATGTGTGTGTGTGTGTGTGTGTGTGTGTGTGTGTGTGTGTGTGTGTGTGTGTGTGTGTGTGTGTGTGTGCGTGCGTGCGTGTGTGTGTGTGTGTGTGTGTGTGTGTGTGTGTGTGTGTGTGTGTGTGTGTGCTGTGGAAACTTGCCCTCTTTTGTGAATCCCACACATTCTTTCCTACTACCCCCCTCCCCCTTTTCCATCCTCCCCTCTCCATCCTGCTTCATTTTGTTCGTTTTTCTCTTTTTTTGTCCTTTTCATTTTCATCCTTGCATCTGCTTTTCGCATACGGATGAAGAATACAATAAAATCACATAGCAGAGTCAGTGCTGTTGTGCACAGTTCTGGATTTTTTTTTTCAAACAGCAAACTGTCCCGCAACAGTCTGGTGTTCTGAACCAACTCTCTGGCCGACATCACAGACATATGAGGGGAGACACGCAGTGAAGAACTGACTGTTGAAGCCGCGCCCTCCAAGAGGCGTCATTCTGACAACGTTCATTCCAGCTACCCAACATACAGCAGCATCCAGTTTCGTCCTCTCCCATCCCCAAGCGGTTGCAGTCCATAAAGAGCGATCAATATCGGACTGCTGTGAGGTTACCTACCAAAAGAGACCCTACAGTACTGTCGAGTCACTTCAATGCTATTGATTCAGTGCGCCTGTTCTACTCCAGCTGAAGCAGTAGAAACTGTCTTTCTTGCGACAACGATTTCCTCGTCAACATGCCCATCTGCATGTTTAGTAAGCATAAAGATGTTGTGTACAGGAAATGAACAGCTCTTGCCCACCGGCGAGGTGAGGAATATCTGGAAGAATTATCTGTTATCTGTGCATGCTCCCCCAAAGCAGGCCCTGTAGATAGAGAGATAGAGAAGAGGATAGATAGATAGATAAATAGCCAGTAGACAGACATGTATAGAAAGAGAGAGATGTACAGAAAGGTAAATAGATAAATAGACAGATATACATGAGAGAGAGAGAGAGAGAGAGAGAGAGAGAGAGAGAGAGAGAGAGAGAGCAATTTTCACGCTATATATTCCATATATCCTTTTTACACATAGCAAGGAAGGTTGATCACAGATAGCTTAAGACCTAAATGAATACGTTGGAATTCCAGCGGTAAGGAAATGACGTACGTGAAGTCTGCAGTGAATGAATGACGGAGCTGACGTATGACATCATAGATCTGTATACACAGAACGTAGCTAAGCACGCTCAAAGAATGGGACATCACTCGTCTGATGGTCCTGTCTTCTCTTTTGGCAACCCGCTGGTCACACTTACCCACCCCTTACACGAGACGTGCTAGTGGTTAGCGTCCGTCGTTATAGGGCGTCACCACACCCATCCAGCAACAGTCCGCACGACCTGGACACCGTGCACTTCACACACGAATTGTTCACGGCCACGGATGTAGAAATGAAAGAAAAACGGTAATGTTCACGAGTTCTGTGTCGTCGTTTGCACAAAGACACGAAATCAGCCACCTAGCTGTTCCCGTTTCATCGCACGCTGTAGGAGCAGGGGCAAGCGTCAAATCATCACGACAGTTTTCACAAGACCTTGTCAAGTTAGTTTTAATTAGAGTTAGTTCAATGGTGATGAACAGTTTAGGTTAGGGTCAGGATTAGGTTTTGGGTTAGGATGAGGGCCAGGCGGATGCGCAGAAGAAGAATGTCGATCGATGTCCATTGACTGGCCGCGGACAATTGTCACTTTTTGGCGCCCCAAGTCCATTGAGGTAAAGAAACTTGGCCGGGTTTGGAATTGCTCCGACAGCCCTACCTGAAGCCAACGATCCGGGCGTGTTTTGCAGGCAGTGACGCCTGCCTCTTTTCCTGGTGGTCCCCGCTAACGGTCCTAACTCGCAGGTGTCGTTTTCCCCTGGTATTCCGACGATGCAGATACAATGAAAGGTCCACGGATCTGCGTGCCAGCACGAACATGGCGCTTTAGGGGAAGCAGGTATGGTTGATTAAAGTGAGCAGCCGAGACTGGTAGCGGAGACAGAGCAACATTATGAGACAGGATGAGACGGCATCGGCGCAAAGCTGTTTTATCCTAGCAAATCACGCACACACATCGCGCACACACGCACTCACAACCTCTCTTTCTGTCTGTCTGTCTGTCTCTCTCTCTCTCTCTCTCTCTCTCTCTCACTCTCACTCTCTCTCTCTCTCTCTCTCTCACACACACACACACACACAGACACACAGACACAAACGCGCCGCGCGCGCGCGCGCGCACATACATGATCACGTATGTTTGTTCAGTTTTTATGGCCAAGGCCCTACACTGAATTCATACAACCACAGAAAATGAATCAAGGCACACGTAAAATAAAAAAAATGTAAGAAATTCACCAGATAATGACAATACATAACTTAAAAGAAGGTCCTAATAGCAACAGGCAACCTTTTCTGTACTTCATAGATGTATACAGCCAGATTTGAGAGCGTGTTTTCTTTTCTTGTCGACAATAGTAATACTACCTTGAAATGACATAGTGCAGGTAAATACTTGGGTGGGTGAGTTTGGTTCTGAGATCATGCAGTGCTCGACAACACAACAAAAAATCATTCGTCTTTCGTTGCTAAGCCACGCAAACCACACGCCCATTCATCGTTTGTAGGGTTGGAATATCTGAAACGATGGCAGAGAATATCAGAAAAACCAGCTGTAAATGTAGCTACTGTGCTCATGTAATATCGATTCATTTTCATATTGATATATGGTTCTAACTCATGAGTAGTCTTTAAATATTCTGTATGCTTGAATCATTCACTATGATAGACACGGCCATGCCAATTTCCATTTTGCGCACTCTGGTTATCTCAAACAAACCCAAAACCCATGAGAACTTAGACTCTGTCGTACCCTGAAACCCATGTCCTCTTTACCGTTATTATCAAAAAGTAGTGTATTTTCATCCATATGCCATTCTAGTTAGCTGCAGCCAGTAGTTAACGCATTAAACCTACAAGTTCAGATGAATTTGAATATCTTCCAAGTTCTCCATAAATCATATCATTCTGAGTTCCGATCTCAACTTGTGAGAAGCATTTTAGCGCATATAAATGAACCTTCTCTATAATTACATTTTTAAGGTAAGTCCTAATTTCATTCCATACTGCACAATGGCTGAATTTATGTCAAGCAACTCTGTAAAACACTAAATAAGTTTAATTCTGATTTACACAAAATGTAAAAACAGAGTAACCATGGTTGCTTTAAAAAAAAAATCTGTTTACGATATTTTGGCATGCAAAATTTAATCAAGTGTTGTTGTGAAGGACATTCCAAGATACTTGTACTCATTAATGACAACAATACTTTTATTCCAATAAATCCCATCTACCAAAATGCGCAAATAACCTCCCTTCTAAATTATAAACTATTAGTATTATCTATATTAGCTTTTAATTCCAGTGTGCTTGCTGCTGCTGAATATAAATTATTTGGTTGTTGAGTCCAGTTACTGTTGTGGACAATAATATGATTTTGTCAGTGAAAAGCAAAATGAACAATCCCATAAGATCAAAATTTACTCCATGTCTACCATTTTCAATTACTTTCAATGCTAACTCGTTTATGAATAAAGCAAACAACAAGGGGCTACAAACATCACCACGTTTAACGCCCCGAGAACACATGAAAAAGTCAGATATTTTTGCTCCTGGTCTTATTCTTGCGTTTACTTCGCTCTGTGTGTTCTTTACACATGGGTATAAGTTACCTTTAATTCAAATTTTCCCATCAAAATCGGCCAAAGAAATTTACGACAATAGAATCAAAGACCTTTTCAAAATCGACAAATGCAACGTACAAGTTTTGATTATTTTGTGAACGGCAGCTAGTAAAATGAGCATATCGTCAATTGTTGAGAAACCTTTTTTCAAACCTACCTTGATGTTCCTCAGTTACACTGTCATAATGTACCAACTCACACCATCTGCCATTGATAACAGAATTATACCATTTACTACAAATATGACAACGAAATCCCTCTATACTTGTTCACATCACTAACGTTCCCATCTTGAGTAAAGGCGAAACTGCAGACTCTTTTTATGACCAGATTCCGGAAAACATTGTTGACTCTGGATTGAATTCATCAATCAAAATACACACAAAGAGAGAGAGAGAGAGAGAGAGAGAGAGAGAGAGAGAGAGAGAGAGAGAGGAACTCGTTTGAATAATTCTCTTTTCTGTATTTATCTTTACCTAACCAATCTTTATAGTATTTGACATTCGGTTCATTTGATTTTATACCACACCTGTTTCAATTCAATAAAAACAGAAACAGATATTCGCACTGTCCCATGCTTTCATCTTCACCAGGTTGTTCTGAGTATTGGAGCATTCACTGATGTCATACGCGCGCTTCCGTGCATATGCTCGCACATATGTTTCACATCTTCCCTAAGAATGCACCGGGAACAAACCAGAGCCTGTACATTAATTAAGCCATTACTTAATGCAACGACGGGTGCATGTGTCTGTTCCTTGTCTCTCAGCACCACATCAAAGTTCACCTCTGCGCGCTTTTATACACTGCTTCAGGATAAGATGAGTGCAAGGTATTTTCGCGCTCATCCTTATTTCCCATGCTTCAGATATTCTCTATTGATTCTCCCTTCTTTCGTTTAGTCCATCATCTACTCCTCATTCCGTTTCTCTCTCTCTCTTCTTGTCGTCTGATGTCATTTATTTGACTGTTCACTATCAAGGGATGGAATAAACGACAACGCTCGTTTTTATTAAGACTTTTCAGACATGTGGAAATTATCAACTTGGAATTCAAAGATGACGAGGATACAATTTCTACTAAAAGCCCCCCCCCCCCCCCCCCCCCCCCCCCCCCCACTCCATGTCCCCTTCCACCACCACCCCTACACAGTGAAGAATGTGCAATAACTTTATAGAAAAAAAAACAGGCGAATAAGCCAAAACAGAAGAAAACAACAACAACAACAACAACAACAACAGACACAGAATGAGTAACAGTAAAGAAAGAGAATATCAGTGTGAGGCCCTGAAAAAGACTGGTTTTTACCATTCTGACCATAACAGAACAACTATACAGAACAACCCGTGCTCACGCGAATGGAAGTGATCCCCACAGTGCCCCACTGTCGGCCAGCAGTCCCACTTTCACCTGATAGCATCAACGACTTAGGGGGCTGGTAGGGGGACGCCGCCAAAGCCATAAAGTCCAGGGCTCAGTTCTTTCC
>JADBJO010009238.1:77500-80000 GCA_016801955.1 Conus betulinus
TCAAGTTCAGACATTCAACTAAACTAAACTAATCCCAGCGTTGTCACATCTTGCAACATAACATTAGTAGCAGAAAGAAAAAGCACAGTGTGTATCAGAGTCTGATTAAATTTTCTGTCTCCGAAGAGAAAAACACAACAGGATATACTGGGCAAGTACAGGTTGGAAGCAGTCCAATAACATGAGCTCCGAGGGTCAGTGTGTTGCTCCAAATAAGCCGCCTGTTTGTATTCGGTAGTAACTGTGGCATAAATTTGAGCTTGGATGTGCTTTCGTTCTTTTGTTTCTTCCAGAACTCAATATAAAACGTTTCCAGCTTCGCATTGATTAGAAACTTCAGGCGAGTCACACTAAATGTACCTTGATTTTCCCAGACATGCTGTAATCCTATCGTTGACAAGGTTTGTCGTATAAACTTCGGCCATTTGCTTTCTTCGGTGCCCTGAGAGATCATTGACTGATAAATCTGTTGTTGGTAAGAGTCTGGTCTGACTCTAATATGTGTATCCAGAATGCGATAGTCTGGGGTTATCACTTTAAAAGTAATCGGGAATCTCCCCAGTTCGCCCAAAACCGGTAATGTCATTGCTTTTCTATGAACTCTTAATAATTGCCTGCAGAATTTAATGTGTGCGGTTTCATGTGGGAATTTGTTTGCAAGACAGGTTTTGAACAAATGCTGCATTTTCTTTTCTTGACATTTCATCTTTGTATTGGTAAGAGGATGGGAACCCACACCTCCGACCCATATGTGAAGATGGGGAGAGACTAATGAGTCGAAATAGGGTTGTAACTGTTCTCATATTTACATTTTGACCATAAAACGTTCTCTTCAAGGTATGTGCGGCTTTATTCCCCTGTCTTGCTAAGTGTTCTTGGGCTTCTGTAAAATGTCCGTTTTTATGGAAAATGACTCCAAAGTTATTTATATTGATCTACTGTTTTCTATTATGTTTTCACCGCAATTGAAGAATAGTGGTGCCTTTGGATCTGATTTGGTGAATACAACGACCTTTGTGTTTTCTCTGTGTTGATTTTCATTCCCCAGTCTAAACAGTAGTTGTGTAACTGGTTTAATTTACTCTGAAGTCCCCTGTTTGAAGTCGAGAGGATGGCTAAAACATCTGCATACAAAAGACACGGAATTTCGACTGTTTTTTGGTCAGAAATTCGTGGGGAATCATGGTCTCTGAGATATCCGACAATGTCATTTATGACTATGTTAAATAAGGTTGGGCTAAGGGTATTACCTTGGAGGACACCTTTTTGTATTAATATTTCCTTAGTGAAACCAGATTGGCTTCTTGTACAAACCGAAGCCCCGTTGTACATGTCCTGTATGATTTGGTAGCATTTACCAGTTATTCCTGCTTGCATCATTTTCATCAGTAGGGCTTCGTGCCATATATTATCAATGCTTTGCTGAAGTCAACAAAACAGCAGTAAAGCCTTTTAGTTCTGTCTTTTAGTACCTTATCAACTAGTTGTGACAATATGAATATTTGATCAGTGGTCCGTGAACCCTTTCTGAACCCTGCTTGCTCCTTTGCAAAGAGGTGGTTTGCCTCAAGATAATTCATTATCCTTTCATTCATTATGTTGCAGAACACTTTTCCAAGCGAACTATTCAAAGTTATGCCTCTGTAAGTGTTGGGGTTGGACTGGCCGCCTGACTTATAGACTGGGACTGTGATTCCTGTTTTCCAGAGGTCCGGGTATTTTTCTGATTTTAAGATTAAGTTAAACGCGTCTTTCAGAAGAGGAGCGATTTCAGGTAACATTGCTTTAAGCATTTCGTTTCTAATTCCATCTTTGCCTGGGGATTTTTATTTTTCAGCTTTCTGACAGCGTTTTCTACCTCCGTTTCTAGTATTTCATAATCTAACTCAGAATTCCCAGAAGGACGATTATTTGACCTCTTAAATGCTACTAACATGTCATCAACTGTTTGTTTTCGTTTTTTCCGCGATCTTTGTTTCTCTCCTATTAGTGTTTTAAGATGTTCAAACCATTTGTTCGCGCTGAGACAATTTTCTTGACCATAGATTTCATGATCGTATGTTTGCAGTTCCCGAACGGTTTTCCACATTGAATTGGGATCAGTTTCTAGGGCGTCGTTTAGTGAATTAAGGAGTTTGTTCCGATATGTTTTTTGGTGAATTAAGGAGTTTGTTCCGATATGTTTTCTTGGTTTTCTTTAAAGTCGTTTATATATTTTTTGTGTGTGTGTGTGTGTGTGTGTGTGTGTGTGTGTGTGTGTGTGTGTGTGCGTGTGTGCGTGCGTGCGTGCGTGCGTGTGTATGTGTGTGTGCGTGCCTGCGCTTGTGCGTATGTGTGTGTGTGTGCGGGCAGGCGCATATATTATATGTGAACACTAAAATGAGTGAAAAGAGAAAAGCTCTCCCTCCCTTAATCACCACAACGCCCTCTCTTTCCCCACCCTCCCCACCTGTCCTTTCACCACAACGTCCCTAACTCAATATCCTTCTCAGCACACTCC
>JADBJO010009238.1:85000-86017 GCA_016801955.1 Conus betulinus
AAAGTTCTGCAGGGATGTTGTCGATGCCTGCAGCCTTCTCACATCTCAGCGATTTCACCGCAGTTACGAATCATCCTCATCGAATGACTCTTGTTTTTTGTAAGCACACCTGAATCTCTTTGCGCTGTGTTTGTTGCAGAGATCCGAGCAACACTCAGTCCACTTTTTACTGATGGTCTTCTTCCAGCTAGGTGGCTCAGAACAGACAGATTCAAATCATTGGAATGGGTATATACCGGGTGGCTCCTACAGATACGAATCACCTGAACAGGACTGTGCAAAGTGGCTCCGAAGAGACGAGACAAAAAAGAAATGAAATGTGACTATGCTAGATGGCTCCATACACGCAGAATTCAAATGAACAGAATGGGACTAGGCCTGGGAGACCTGAAGAAGATAGATCAAATCGAACAGAGCCAGACTGCGATAGGCCTCTTCAAAGAAACAGAATTAAAATGAATGAATGGGACTATGCTGGTTGGTTCCAAGCAGACAGATTAAAATGAATGCCATGGGGTACGCTGTCGGTTCTACGCACACAGATTATAATCATGGAATAAAATAGAACTATGGTAGATGGCTCCCAAACACACACGTTAAGCGACTGTAATGGGACTGCGCTAGGTAATTACAAGCAGTCGGATTCAAATGGACGGAACAGGAGAATGGTAAGTGGTTGCACGTCGAACCATTAAAATGAAACGAGATGAGGCGATGCCATGGTCGCCCCAAGCAGTCTGAAGGGAGAAAGCTGAAGTGAGATGAAAGTGAGGGGGACTATGTTCGGCGCCTTCAGCAGACACGCTGAAGTGATATGAAAGGGGACTATGTTCGGCGCATTCCAGCAGACACGCTGTGAAGTGAAGAAAGGGGACTATGTTCGGCGCCTTCAGACAGACACGCTGAACAAGTGAATGAAAGGGGACTATGTTCCGGGCCCAGCAGACTACGCGGAAGTGAATGAAAGGTGGACTAGGGTTCGGCGGGTTCCAGCAGTAACGCCGCGAAGGAATGATA
>JADBJO010009239.1:0-7500 GCA_016801955.1 Conus betulinus
TTCCTCAGAGATGACTTAACACAGAATACGTCCTTTTTTTTGTCTTCGACGACACCTCTTCGTCCACACTGTCAAAAGGTTTTCGCGGCAGTAGTACGTGTACTTCAAATCATCAAGAACGACGCAAGATCAGTGGCAGAGCTACTTCGATGGACTGAGCAACTGACATCCGGCAGCCAGTTGGTTCGATTTATACCACTGACGTCGTCTTCAAGATTACGTTACGGGGGGCCGGAATAGGTCAGTGGTAGAGCGCCGGACTCGTAATCTCGGTGATCCCGGGGTTACAGGTTCGAATCTCCGCTGGCTTGTTTCGGTACAAGGGGGTTTTTCCCTCGGAGTTAACATTGGTTCTCGGACTCCATTTGGACTCCCCAATACAGTCCTTCGAATGAGACTATAAACCGAGATTCCGTGTGTGAACACACACGTAAAAATCCCATCACCAACTGTCGCAAGAGAATAGTAGTTTGGCCGTGGTTGGTATGGACGACACGTTACATATGGCATGAATCTCTCCCTGAAGATGGAGTATGGCTGCCTTAATGGCGGGATAGAAATGAAAAAACGTTTTACGCACACAAAACTCCACTTTTTAGTTGGGTAGATGAGAGTAAATCCTTGCCTGTCTATACAGGGAGTGTCCGCAGGAGTATCAGCCTGCGTACGCAGAAAGAAAGGAAGTGACCAGAGAAGTTGGCATCAGCACAAGACGTACACGTCCTTATGGATCTCCCACCATGTACCTTCTTGTGGAGGGCATGCTCTAAGCTAATGGGAAGTTTACTGATCTACCTATATTTCATTCTGACAAAGGAGTACGTGGGTCCTATAAAAAAAAAAAAATAAAAGTAATCGCGTGTCGCAAGGTTTTGACAATTAATTGAAACATAGGAACAACAAAAAGTAGAGCAATGCTTAAGTCCAGGGGAATTCTCTCTCTCTCTCTCTCTCTCTCTCTCTCTCTCTCTAACTCACACACACACACACACACACACACACACACACACACCATACACACCACACCACACAACATACACACACACACACACACACGCACGCGCGCGCACACACACACACACACACACACACACACACACACACACAACACACACATATCTCTTTAACATGTATTCGTCCCGTTCACGTAAATTTTTTATACGTCACTATCTACACGTATTCATTTTTTTTTTCATTGGATGTCATCAGTTCCCGAAGACGGTCTACGACCGACACTTTGACGATATCTGTCCTTTTCTTTTTTCATTTAAAATCAATTGAAATCTTCAGAACATCCTCAAAGATAGTTCTTATCTTTAAAAAAAAGAAGAAGAAGATCAGCTGTCTCAAGAATCATTTTTAACGATTTTTTAAGATAGAGAAGATAACCAAACTAGCCCTCCTCATGGAAGTTGAGATTATTGGTTACTGATGATAGGTGTGCATTTATTAACTCCTGCTAAAATTTGTTGGTTACTGATGATAGGGACATGCTTTTATTAACTCCTGCTTAGATTATTAGTTACTGATGATATGCATGCATTTTATTAACTCCTGCTAAGATCATGGGTATTGATGATAGGCATGCATTTATTTAACTCCTGCTAAGATTACAAAAAACGATCCCCCCCTTCCCCTCTCACATCCCACAAGTTATAGCATGCTAATAGTAGAAAGAAGCCTTGCTTATAGAGGATGCAGCAAATTCTTATGCTTTGATTCGCAAGTATAGTGTGTCCAATATTTTTAGCCATCCTACACGAAATGGTGAGTGTGTGTGTGTGTGTGTGTGTGTGTGTGTGTGTGTGTGTGTGGTGTGTGTTGTGTGTGTGAAAATTCGTCATTCATAGTTCGTTTCCTTTCAAAACAGAACTTAAGTGTCATGTTCACGTTTTTTAAAATTTTCTTTCGGACTTTGAAAATCTGAGATGTTGTCACTGTTACTCTGTTTGCTCTTTAATCTCTCTGCAACACAGAGACAGACAGTCAAATGCTAGGTCTGTAAGTCGCCATAACCTCAACACAGAGACAGACAGTCAAAATGCTAGGTCTGTAGGCCTAAGTCGCCATACCTCAACACAGAGACAGACAGTCAAATGCAGGTCCAGTGGGGGACAGGCGCAGGGAAACAGAGAACCCAATGCACTCTCTCTCTCTCTCTCTCGCCCTCTCTCTCTCTCTCTCTCTCTCTCTCTCTCTCTCTCTCTCTCTCTCTCAGCTCCCCTTGCCTCCCCCCCTCCCCCCTCCTCCCCCCTTTCTTTTGAGCCTCGAGTTGTTGTAGCGTGGCTGAACAGGATGATATGCCGATGACTGACTTTTGTTACCTTCACTGTCAAATCCGTCCACACTTGTGTGTTGTGTGTGCGTGTCTCTCCTCTCTCTCTCTCTCTCTCTCTCTCTCTCTCTCTCTCTCTCTCTCTCTCTCTCTCTCTCTCTCTCTCTCTCTCTCTCTCTCTCTCTCTGGAATTGGTGGCAAGATCCCATACGGGTGCAGTGTTTAAATATTGGATCACTTTTGCTTCCTGGGTGATTTTCTCGTTTGGGGGCCTGTGGAGTGACAATCACAGAAAGGCAGAGCCAAGGATTTTTTTTTGGACATGTCAGTAGTGCCAACATAAAGCTTTTTGTTGGAGTGACACTCAGAGAAAGGCAGAGCTAAGGATTGTTTGGACATGTCAGTAGTACCAACATTAAGCTTTAATTGTTGGAGTGACTGTCAGAGAAAGGCAGAGCCAAGGATTGCTTGGACATGTCAGTAGTACCAACATAAAGCTTTAATTGTTGGAGTGACACTCAGAGAAAGGCAGAGCCAAGGATTGCTCGGACATGTCAGTAGTACCAACATTAAGCTTTAATTGTTGGAGTGACTGTCAGAGAAAGGCAGAGCTAGGGATTGTTCGGACATGTCAGTAGTACCAACATAAAGCTTTAATTGTTGGAGTGACACTCAGAGAAAGGCAGAGCCAAGGATTGTTCGGACATGTCAGTAGTACCAACATTAAGCTGTAATTGTTGGAGGAGTGACACTCAGAGAAAGGCAGAGCTAAGGATTGTTTGGACATGTCAGTAGTGCCAACATAAAGCTGTAATTGTTGGAGTGACACTCAGAGAAAGGCAGAGCTAAGGATTGTTTGGACATGTCAGTAGTACCAACATTAAGCTTTAATTGTTGGAGTGACACTCAGAGAAAGGCAGAGCTAAGGATTGTTTGGACATGTCAGTAGTGCCAACATAAAGCTTTAATTGTTGGAGTGACTGTCAGAGAAGGGCGGAGAGCTAGGGATTGTTTGGACATGTCAGTAGTACCAAAATAAAGAAATCCCTGAGGAAGGCCCAGCGCTGAAACGTTGGAAAGAAAAAAAAAAAAAAAGTTGTTGCTTGTCTGACTGTCTTTGTGTGGTTCTCTCTCTCTCTCTCTCTCTCTCTCTCTCTCTCTCTCTCTCTCTCTCTCTCTCTCTCTCTCTCTCTCTCTCTCTCCTCTCTCTCTCTCTATTCTATATATATATATAATATACATATACATATATATATATATATACATATATGTGCGTGTGTGTGTGTGTGTGTGTGTGTGTGTGTGTGTGTGTGTGTGTGTGTGTGTGTGTGTGTGTGTGTGTGTGCGTGTGTAGGCTTTTTATCAGGGAGAGAGTGAGAGAGAGACAGAGAGAGACAGAGAGAGTGAGAGAGAAGACAGAATTCTTTATTTACGAGGATAATAGATAAGCACTGACGTGCTTTTTTACATCCAGTCCTAGCCCTGAGTAGGGGCTACAACATGCAGCGAAATGAAAAAAAATGTAAGAAAGCAAACAAGCAAACAAAGCGGTCATGCAATCATAAATGGAACATCAAATGAAAATAGAAGAGAAATGAAAACAAAACAAAAATAATAATAATAAACAAACAAACAAACAACAAAAAAATAAAAATAAAAATGAGAATAACATAATAATGAAGAGGAAGGAGAGAGTGGGGGTAAGGATTGAGGTGGGCTGGGGGAACATATGTAAATGTACTACAACGTACACAGACAGTATAAACAGACAATAAAATGTGACGAAGTACGTACATAATTTTTGAACACACACATACACGCACGCTAGAGAGAGAGAGAGAGAGAGAAAGGCACACAACATGTGATCATTTTTCATAAGGCATGAAAATGAGAATGTATTAAGCAATGTGTGTGTGTGTGTGTGGGGGGGGGGGGGGGGGGGGGAAAAAAAAAGAGACAGAGAGAGAGAGGGGGGGGGGATGAAGGGGGGGGAGGGAGAACAGCATGAATGTAATAATTGAAATGGAAATGTACTAAAACGTACAATAATTAGCAAGTATAAAATCAGTAAAATAAATATGACAAAGTATTACAGTATTCGGAACACACACACGCACGCACGCATACACACAGAGAGAGAGAGAGAGAGAGAGAGAGAGAGAGAGAGAGAGAGAGAGAGAGAGAGAGAGAGAGAGAGAGAGGGCACAACATATGATCATTTTTTATAAGATTATATTCACACACACACACACACACACACACACACACACACACACACACACACACACACACACACACACACTTATAGCAAGGACTTGTACATAGAACACAAAGTCTAGTTCCCCACAGTTTTTTTTTTTTTTTTTTTTTTTTTTATGGGTTGGTGGGTGTGGAAGGGATGATGATTCTTACAAAGACAATCTTCACACTGAAGAAAGGCCACAGGCTGCCTGTAGCAGTCGCACTGCTTCAGCAATGGCCTGTAGAGGATTAGTGGGGGTGGAGGGAGGCACCGCGCGGCGGGAACAGCGGTGCCGTACGAGGGCAGTGGTTGAGGACCTGTGCTCTGCGCGTTGGCGTTAGTCACTGAAGTACTGACAGGGCCGGCCATCGGAGTCTGAGAAGCTGGGGGGAGGGGGGTGGGGAAGGGGCTGTGTTGTACTGCTTAGGCGCGACCGCTGAAGTGCAGTGCTGGGACGGTTGAGCAGCGGTGGCCGGAACATGGGGCTGATGCTGTGTTGGCGCTTGTGTTGTATTGACATCTGTGGCTGCAGCAGGGCGGAGGTGTATGGAGAAGAGGCACTAAACACAGTATTTGATGTTCCATGCTAGTTTCAGTAAACCTTTGTGGCTGACGTCTAGGGGAGATTTGTACATGTCTTTCCAAGGGGGCACCACTCCTAGCAAGAAAGGAATCTTTGTTGTCTACAAATACCGCAGACAGTTCCCTGCATACTGTCTGAAGCTTTTTAGGTTGGACTGAACAATGGCTGGATTCCTGAAATGTCTACCACAATGCGGGGGATGATGGAAGAGGCCACGACTGTTGCTCTGGGGAAGGTCGTTTGACGTGAGTGAAGGAGAGCCCTCCATTGGTGTGTTGTAATCTCGCCCCCTTTACAGTCGTTGATTCCTACATGCAAAATAACTCTATCCAAATGGGCGTTGGGGCACGGGGTGTCAAGCCAGTGTTTTATGTCAGAGACCCTGAGACCGGACACACTGATTTTCTGAACTGATTTGAAGCTATACCTGTGTTCATTTTGTGTGCATCCATGTTACGTATTGTGGAATATCCTATGATCAAACAGTCCGTCTGTTCTTCCAATGATGTTTGTTGGAGACACTGAGGTGGGCTGGGAGTAGCTCTTTGTCTTTTGGAGACATAGACAGGAATGGACTGAGGATCAGGTGACGATGGTGATAGTGGCGATGGATCAAAACGATTTATAACTGGGATGGAGTAGACAGGAGCACTGTCTGAACTTGGGAGGGGCGGGATTGGCATGGAGACTGTACGTGTCAGCTAGGTCAGGGGAAGGGAGGTGGGAATGGGTGGAAGAGAGGCTGGGTGCAGACAGTGTTTTTACTTGGACGGAAGTGGGACTGGGTTGACCGCTGGGTAGTTGGGTAAGGTTAGAGGGCTGGTGGGTCTTAGACAGGTCAGATGATCTGTGGTGTTATCGTTTGATTCTGACTGGTCATCTTCAAGGCAGCAGAAAAAAAGAACAGGGGCAGTGGACATGGCAGGGTCACAGGCAGGTTTCAATGGGGAGGGGGGGGGGATACTTATGAGAAGAACTGCATGGGGGGGGGGGGGGGGGGTACTCATGAGAAGAACTGGTGGCGAGCCGCTTCTTTGAGGTCTGTAATAAGTCTTTTATGCTCGCCAACATCTGATTTTCATTTGTGATTTTCATTTTCTAATGTTTTAACTTAGTAGTAGCGATTAGCGATCTTCAAGGGACTCTAAGATCTTTTTTTTTTTTTTTTTTTTATCTGTTCTTTTAAATCTAGAATATGGCTTGAAACAATATTTTCTGCATCCGACAAACGGTGTGTATTGTAGTCCACATTTTCTTGCAGGGTTTGCAGTGACCTGATGATCTTTGGTGATGCGGTCACTTTGAGGGTGGCGAATGAATCTGTTTGACGATCTTCGTCGATGGGTTCGTTTGACACTGCGGTGATCTACGTCTGGTCGTAGTTCTGCCGGTTTTTTTGACATTTGTGTGGTGATCTAGTTCAGTGGATTCAGATATTCTGGGCATTGGACTGGTACATGTATGGCTGTCTTCCACACATCAGGAAGGGGTAAAGCTAGGATCTTTTCATGACAATGTCAGTTGCTAAGTCACTGGCTGAAAGATGACCTACAATTGGGCTGATTTGGTCCATTTCCTCAACACCAAACGTAGGGCAGCCGGCCCTTGCAATAGCACTGTTTCCCTCAACATCTTCACCACTCTTAACGTACAGTGTGATTACTATTATCTGACGCCTCTGAACTGATAATCTTAAAACAGTTTTGGCGAAGTTTGATGGTAGTGGGGAGCACAGATTAATTGGGGGGAAGTCTCACTGATGCTGATGGCACAATTGTCAAAGTCCCTTGACTCTACGTTGACTGAGAATTGGCTGGATAGATTGTCAGGGTGGTATTTGTGAAGGAGGCACTGCCTCCATGTGGCCAGTTCTCGTCTGCTGTGGTGGATTTTTTTTTTCTGTAGTGGATTTGCTGTGTCACAGAGTATGTCTGTATGCTTAAAGCAATCATACTTTTTGTGATATAATTGTTTGGCATTGAAATTTTGTGCTCTTTTATTCCGTACTTGGTTTAATAGGGAATGTTATGTTTTTGTAGTTAAAATGTTTACACAAGTCTGTTTCCAATTTTTACAGCCCTATGAATTATCTCCCTTCTCTCTCTCTCTCTCTCTCTCTCTCTCTCTCTCTCTCTCCTTCAAACATCTTACTTAGCAGTAAATGTTTTATTCCTGATTTGTATTTAACTCTGCAGGTTGCTTTTACAGTTTAAGTAATTATACATTTTGCAATATTACTGATCTTTTGAATGGTGCTATTGTTTTTGTTTCCTTTCTTTTTTATACTTGACTTTGAGCTTATCTTGGAGTATTCTGTTTTACAGTTGGAGTGTTTATTTAAGTGTTGTGTTAATATGCATATATGTGATGGTGGTTTGTGGTGGTGATGTGTGCGCCTCT
>JADBJO010009239.1:12500-15000 GCA_016801955.1 Conus betulinus
AAACCCAACAGGCTCTGACACACTGAGGTTTCATCTGTCAGTCACTGAACGTGAGTATGATGCCATTTTTTTTTTTTTTTTTTTTTTTTTTTCATATTTTTTTCATTTGTTAGCTGTTCCTCTTTTTGTTGTTAATTTCTCTTACCATGGCATTGCAGTGTTTCCTTGCTGCTGGTGCCACTCTCCCAGTGCCAACATCTCTTAACGTGCAACAAGAAACATTCATTTTGGGTTCTGATCAGAATAGGAAGAGTTATGCTCACAGCAATTCTTTCGTCAGGCAAGCTGAGTTTCATTCTTCGATAGAAGCATTGTCAACAATAAATAAATCCTCATTGTATTGTTCCAGTCTTCCTCTTTGAGCTCGCGCAGCATTCAACAATAACTCTGTCTGTCTGTCTGTCTGTCTGTCTGTCTGTCTGTCTGTCTGTCTGTCTGTCTGTCTGTCTCTCTCTCTCTCTCTCTCTCTCTCTCTCTCTCGTGCGTGTGTGCGTTTTGTATCTCTTCGTGCCCTTTCAGTGTCTTCAGTCACTTAATTAGTGTTTGTTCGCCAGTAAACAAGAACTCTCTGAGTTTGTTGAACGACTGGATGAAATGTCCACCGCATTCAAATTAGCGCCACGAAGACCCAACTGATGGCCAGCCCCAACCCACCCAGCAATTCTGATAAACAATCCATGGTCGAAATCAAGAAAAAACTGTCCAACTTTGCACTGACCTGGGGCCCACCATTAGCAATGAGGGATCGAACCGAGAAACCTCCCAGTGGCAGTACAGACTGCATCGGTTGAAACCCGCTTGGAAGGACAAGAACACTTCCATGACACACAACATCACGCTTTGGTTGAAACCTTCCTTGAAGGACAAGAACACCTCCATGACACACAACATCACGCTGACCCGTGCGCTGCTCTATTGTATCTTCTGTAAGCACGCGAGACGGTGACCCTCACAGCAGATCCCGGAAACTATGGAAATGGAAAGCCTTGGGAAATGAGACCTTACTGCCAGATACTAAAACATCAGTTATGCTGAACGTATCACCAGTCAACGAGTGATCTACTGACCTCTTGTCAAGAGAACAAAAGTATGTTCGTATGACCACGTAACAAAGATGTAGAGCCCTTGCTTTACAAAAAAAAAAAAGAAAAAAGAAAAAAAAAAATCTTCAGAGAACTTATGAAAGAGGGAGATGGAGAGACAGAAAAAAGGTGGACTGACCACATTGCAGAGTGGGACTGACCACATTGCAGAGGGGACTGACCACATTGCAGAGTGGACTGACCACATCATAGAGTGGACTGACTCATTGCAGAGTGGACTGACCACACTGCAGAGTGGACTGACCACATTGCAGAGTGGATTGACCACATTGCAGAGTGGATTGACCACATTACATAGCGGACTGACCACATTGCATGGGGGGGGGGGGGGGGGGGGGCTGACCACATTGCAGAGGGGACTGACCACATTGCAGAGTGGGACCGACCACATTACATAGCGGACTGACCACATTACATAGCAGACTGACCACATTGCAGAGTGGACCGACCACATTGCAGAGTGGACCGACCACATTGCAGGATGGACTGACCACATCGCAGGGTGGACTGACTGCATTGCAGAGTGGACTGACCACATTGCAGGGTGGACTGACCACATTACACAGTAGACTGACCACATTGCAGAGTGGACTGACCACATTGCAGAGTGGACAGACCACATTGCAGAGTGGACTGACCACGCTGCAGTGGACTGACCGCATTGCAGAGTGGACTGATCACATTGCAGAGTGGACTGACCACATTGCAGGGGCAGACTGACCACATGGCAGAGGGGACCGACCACATCGCAGGGTGGACAGACCACATCGCACTGACCACATCGCAGAGGGGACTGACCACACCGCAGGGTGGGACTGACCACATTGCAGTGTGGACTGACCACATGCAGGGCGGACTGACCACATTGCAGAGGGGACTGACACATTGCAGAGGGGACTGACCACATTGCAGGGGTGGACTGACCACATCGCATAGGGGACCGATCACATCGCAGGGTGGACTGACCACATCACAGGGTGGACTGACCACATCGCAGGGTGGACTGACCACATCGCAGGGCGGACTGACCACATCGCAGGGCGGACTGACCACACTGCAGAGTGGACTGACCACACTGCAGAGTGGACTGACCGCATTGCAGAGTGGACTGACCGCATTGCAGAGTGGACTGACCGCATTGCAGAGTGGACTGACCGCATTGCAGAGTGGACTGACCACATTGCAGAGTGGACTGACCACATTACACAGTGGACAGGGAAGACATCTGCAGAGACCCAGCCCTTGGCACTCCAATGACAGCACTGCAGTAAACCTGGTAAAGTGTTCCTCACTGCGGTGCCTCTTTGACTCCCACGGAGTTCGGGAAGAAGAGGAGGAGGAGGAGGGAGGAGGACGAGGAGGAGGAGGAGGAGGAGGAGGAGGAGGAGAAGAAGAAG
>JADBJO010009239.1:17500-40000 GCA_016801955.1 Conus betulinus
ACGCATTGTGTATATGTACAAGGTTTTCTATTGGTGGTGTTAGTTCAGAGGCTTTCAGTGTGTGTGTGTGTGTGTGTGTGTGTGTGTGTGTGTGTGTGTGTGTGTGTGTGTGTTGTGGTGTCCTACTAGGTCAAACCACCGCTATTCATCCATGACTCTCTCACACTAAAGAATTAGAGTTTTCCCACCTGGTGCGATCTTTGAATTCTTGAAAAAGATCAACATTTTTCATCGTATCTGATATTTGATAGTGGAAAGTGTTTGTAGCAAAATTTCGGGTGGGCTTTTTAGAAGATGTATTTCAAATTTTTGCGTGAATGAATGACTTGTGAGTTGACTTCAATGCGGTGACAGCCCAGGTATGGCCCTTGTGGTCGGCCGGGCTATAAGCAACATCACCTTACCTTACCTTATGCCCTCCCTGCCAGACAATGTCATTGATGCAGCTTGTTCTGAGGGCCCCGAGTTGTCTTCCTTGTGGACCGCTGTTGGCGCCACCATAACCTGCTGGTGCTCATTATCATCGTCCTCATCGTCTTCATCATCAGGATGCGGTGGAAACTATCACGTGCTGCTGGTATGTATGTCATGCTGATTTTGGTGGAGAGAGAGAGAAGAGAGAGACAGACAGACAGAGACAGAGAGCGAGCGAGCTGGGGTGAGAGGGCTGGGGGAACAGAGAGACAGAGAGAGAGAGACAGAGTGAGACAGAGACAGAGACACACAGACAGAGAGAGAGGCAGAGAGAGAGTGAGAGAGAGGATGGGGAAGGCTACTGTCTCTGTCTGTTTGTCTCTCTCCTTGATCGTGCGTGCGCCCGTGTGTGTGTGTGTGTGTGTGTGTGTGTGTGTGTGTGTGTGTGTGTGTGTGTTTTCACCTTTGAAATTAAATGTGATTTCAGACAAAGGAACACATTTCTGTAGCCCTACACACTGGCTATTTTATCGGGAATCGAAGCACAAAATCATTATATTTTGTAGGAAAGAAAGACAGAAAGAAAAAAATGCATAGTTGTGTTGATCTTCACAGAACACTGCAGAAATTTCATATCAATCGCCATAAAAAAAAAAAATAGTGAGCTTATGTGCCACCACGGCGTAATCGGAAATCTCCAGGGGACTTGATCCAATACGGCCTTGACTCTAAATTCTAATCTGTGACTAGAGTTTACTTCAACCAGCATGATGTGGAAACACTGCTCTCTCTTCAGAAGTCAAGTCCACACACACACACACACACACACACACACACACACACACACACACACACACACACACACACACACACACATGCGTGTTTAGGCCTGTTCCTCGTTGCGACCGTTTGTTCGACACATCAACTGTAGAAAGTTCTTTTTGGTCACATGACATATTAGGGGGGGGGGAGCAGGAATTGCAAGCATCGCGTTCTGTTGACGTCCAAACAATGGGGCGTGTCAAAACAATGCACGTCCGATTAGACGCAATCGTCACAACAAGGCGGTCCTCTCTCTCTTTCTCTCTCTCTCTCTCTCTCTCTCTCTCTCTCTCACAAATACACACACACACACCACCACCACCACCACCACCATCACCACTACCACCCACAACCACACACACACACACACACACACACACACACACACACACACACCACCACCACCACCACCACCACCACCACCATCACCACTACCACCCACAACCACCAGCAAAAACAACCCTAAAGCTCTATTCTGTTAACTAGACTTCAGAGTGTTCAGAGATTTCATGCACACAAAATTTTCCAGATTTAAACGTCTGAAAGACAAGCCTGATAGGAGTATCACTCATGCTGTCCGTTTTGATGACGGGCAGTATCAGAGATCTCAGAGCATGGTCAGGCGCCAAGTGCTGCGATGATGTGCCAAGGTCTGGGGTCGAAAACTGTTACATCTGAATAGTGCCTGATGGAAGTCGCGTAAAATATATTCGATGTGAAAAATGCGTTTGCCGCATTCCATTCAGTACGGTGCCTCAAAATGCTCATGAAATACGTCATGAGAAGGCTGCGACTTTGTAGCGAGATGAAAATGACGCGAATTAGCCTGACGCTTAAGGTTATTAAAAAAATATTACGTCAGGCCTAGGCCTAGGCTGATACAACTAGGCTAGCCTGTGTTTCTGTTGTCCGTTAGACCTAGCCTATTGTGATTAGACAACCACAGTGGTAGGCCTACGTGGTTGTCATGCACAGGGCAGGCTAGGCCTATAGCCGAAGCTTCGTGCTAGGCCTGGTGATGGGTGACGGAAGATTTTCAACACCGTTCGTTTTTGTTGCCAAACACAACACAGAACTACAATTGAACTACCGGAATCCCTGGTTCAGTCAGTTCAACCACTGTTTAGTTCCACCAGCAAAGCTTACAAAAGGTCTATTCTGTCTCAATATTTCAGATCAATCAGCCAAAACTTTTCCTGAACTACTGGGACACAAGGTTAGTTCAGGCAGCACAGCCGTAAAGCTGTGTTCTGTCTCGTGAGTGTCGTTCAGCCTGTTACGAAAGTTGGCTTCCATCAGCCTACACTTGCTGCTCCATTCTGCCACTTGATTTCAGTCGGAACAAGTTTTGTCATGCCAGACATCGCTGATTAGTGATGATCAATCAAGTGTTCCTGACTGTAATAACTGTTATGTCTTTCTAGGGTGTTGTTGAATGTAAAAGGTCAGTTTTGTCTGTCTCTGATGTTGCTAATGCAGTCTATGGGTTACTTCTTTCCAGGCTCACCTGATGCCTCTGGCCCCAAGCCACAGTGAGTATACGTGATGTTTGTACCTTTCTGTGAGTAGACATCATCAATAGATTGATCCATGTAGATCTGTCTGTCTCCCAGAACACAAAACTCGGTGGTAGATTAAGGTATGTATTCATCTCTCTCAGAAGAACTCAGCAGTAGATTAATGTGTGTATTTATTTCCTTAGGAAGAACTCAGTAGTTGATTAATGTATGAACTTATCTCCCTAAGAAGAATTCAGTAACTGATTATATAACATATGTATTTATCTTAGAAGAACTCAGCAGTTCAGAAATGTATGTACTTATCTCCCCAGTTTGTCAGCAGTTTACTTATATATGTATCTGTCTCCTTAAGAAATCGGTAGAAGATTAATTTTGTATACCTATTTCCTTCGGTCAAAGTCAGTAACAGAGAAATGTGTATGCCTATAAATCAGTAATAGATTATTATGTGTTACTGTCACCCAAAGTAGTTGTGAGTTGCAGAGAGAGAGAGAGGGAGGGAAAGAGGGGAGGGAGAGGTTGGGGTGGGAAGGGTGGTGGGTGTGGAAATACACAGAGGCATGACAAAACGGAGTTAACAAATGTTCGTTTTTATCCAACCAGACCAGATTCTGAGGAGGACTACCTGGAGCCAGGCCTCATCGTGTGGAGCGTTCAGGTAAACTTTATATGAGTGTTGGTATCTCCTGTCACTGGCACCTTGGCGTAACAGAATGTACAGATAAACTCTACGTGTACAGAGTTGTGAAAGGTGATTGCTTGATATCAGCACCAAGGTGTATATCTACACAGGCATGCTTTGTGGGTAGATGTTTGACACTGCTTAGTACCAGCTGCATGACGTGAGAGCATATAGGTAAAATCTATGGTATGAAGACCATAGCCTGTAGAAGATAAACGTAATCTCTGCATTTAGATTGCTGATTCCATATCAGTAATATGACTTGTGAAACGTGCAGGTGAGCTCTGTATGTACTATTGTGAAATATTCCTACATGGTACCAGTTCCATGTTAGGTGATATTTAAAGAACAGGTAAGTTCTGCATGCTGTCCTGTGAAATGTGACAACTTGGTGTGGTCAGTGTAAGGTACAGGTAAGCTGAATGAAGAGAATATTGATTCTACCTGGTGCCAGTAAAATGGCGTGTAAATTACACCCAGGTGATAAGTCACAAGCACATTTTGCCTTAGTTTAGATCTTCAGGTGTACTTGAGTCATTCACTCTGTCAGTGTCTGAGTCCCGCATGTAGCAGCGCTACTGTCAAAGCCATCCTTGCCATTGTAACCGTCTACGGTCTACGGCTATTTTGTCACAGTGCTAGGGTGAGTCTCTCTTCTATAAAGAGGAGACTCTAGCACTTGTCTGTCACAGTGTCGGTAACACATTGAGCATGACCTAGCTTCTGAACTAACTATAAATAAGCCAGTCTGCCATCTTCAAGCATAGGCATCACACTATCAGTGTTCGTCTGCTTGTTTACCTGACCGTCAGTGAACATTTCTGAAGTGAAGTGCACTTCTGCTGAGCTCGCCTGTGTGTACAGCATCTGTGTATCACTGCAGTGCCAAGGTCTGAAATGTGACATCAGGTAAGGGGCAGCAGCTCGTGTATTTCTAGATTGTGAATGATTTCATCACCTGAAATCCCGCAAAACAAGTTAATTGACTGGGGGAGGGGGGTGGGGCGGTGTTCATCTGATATATCATCAGTTTAATCTCGATTTTTGGCGCAACTTTATGCTACACCTCACAATGTCCACATGGATTATAGCCTAAAACAAGATTCTAATTGTGGTGTGTAACCAGTGACTGTGTCCACACGCTGATAAGACGGTGGTTTAAACAGCAACGACTGTAAGACGACTGTGTAAGATGGAGTTCTTGACAAGTGCTCGATAACGTACTACAAATCGGCGAAAACCATGTGAAATGTCGCTGAAAATGGGTTTCACTTGACGAACTCTATGAACATGGACAGGGGGGTGCAGATACTATGCAACAGTGTAACAAGATCAACGTCGCTACCTAGCAGGCCTAGCAGGGAGAATTTCCGAGAACTTGTCAGCTCGTACAGATGATTCATTACACATTGAAGTGTCAGTCTTCTTCAGTGCGAAGCGTTTTGGGGGAGGGAAGCAAGGTGGAGGGCGGGGAAAATAGCATCACTGACACCACCACAATACCTTGCCTCAAAAAACATATAGCGACCCAAATTTATTGGTGAGATCCAGCCAGGCCACAAGGCTCTGATGGGGATTACCTGGAGCCAGAGCCCCGCCGTGTGGGAAAGACGGGTAAAGCTCCATACATGCAGAGTGCTGTGAAATGTCATTACCTTGTTCCAGTACCATTGCTTATACACAGAATATACAGGTAAGCTCTGTATGTAGAGTCGTTGTACTACCAGTATGTAATATTGAAAGGTAAGCTCGGCAGTGCTGGTAAGGCCTAGTATTAGTAACTTGGTAGGTGGACTGGCAGGCTAGCTCGTGCTGTGAACTATTACTACCTGGTACCAGTACCACGGCCATGTGGAATGTACAGGTAAGCTGTGATGGGGGTGCGGTGAAGAGACTGTACTTTGGACCAGTAACAAAGTGTGTAAACAACCCCCAGGCAATGCATCACGAGCACCGTTTGCCTTAGTTTATGTTTTTCTTTGCTCTCTATACCTTAATCAAAGTACAGAGAATAAAAAGAATGCAGAGGGACGTTCATTGTAAATGGTTGTGGATGTCTAACTGTGGGTGGGTGAAAATGAAAAGAAAATGTGAGGTTTATGAGAAATGTCAGCTGATTATTTCCATGCAATGTTTATTGAACAACAACACTAAGCAAAAATAAACTCCTGGATGCTGGCACTTTTTGCCTTACCTTAAAATTTGTATTGAGCCTTGAGGCCATCTTCTACACCTCTGAAGTGGCTACAATCTGAGTGTCCCATTCATTCAAATGTGGCCTTTTTACTGTCAGAAAAAAAAAAATGGCGAAAGCTGCCTGGAGTCAAATCAGAATCATTCATTTTGATGAACCTGGCTGGGTGCTAAATCCAGTCTCGTGCCCTGCTTCCAATGACCTCAGGATGTGAAAGATGTGTCAGTTCTGTCAGTCATCCTGTCCCCCCAGTAAACCTCCAGCTCGTAATGTCAAGGCTGTTCCAGACCATGTTTGTGGCCTCCTGTCAGGCAGATTGTCATTGCTGGAGTTTCTCTGGGGGTGCAGTGCTTCCTCTGGCGGTGCTCACTGTGTGTATGATCTCAAATCTTTTGAGCACATGGCGCTTGGTTGTGTGTTGACATGCTCCTCGGACCTTCCTGTCATGTTTTGTGGTTTAAGTTAAGGAGGGTGGAAATGGGGGCAGGGGGGTGGGGGGCAGGAAGGAGCAGTTTGGATGTGTGACTTGAATGAATGGTGAATGCTCAGCACATTAGTTTGCTGATGTAGTGTATTCGGCTTTAAGTATCAATTGATGTAACTGTTATCTATTCATAATTATCATTCATCTGATCCTGCCTTGATGATACAACACTGACTGGAGCCTTGTTGAAGTTGTTCACTACCACCTTCTGTTGTGACAGAACCGTGCAGCAGCACAGAACCGGATTATGTTAACTCAGTGGTCAATCCCGCTACCATGATTGATGCAGCAAGAGCGCCTGTCTCTGGAGCAAATCGCCAACAAGGTAATGGCAGCCATGTTGTCTTGATTCTTTATGGTATGAATGTCAGGATGCTACATTGAAAATTGCTGCATTGCTAGGCGCATGACACTTGCTTTTCTGCTGACTTGTGCGTTTTTGTCTTCTCAGTTTATTTATCACCCGCTGGTCCTTGGTGTTGAGGTGGAGTACTTTGTTTGCTTACATGGCTGCTTGACGCAGCATGCTGTGAAATTCAGCAACCTTCTCTGACGTCAGTGTGATTTGCGCAAGTCGCCCGCCAGCAAAGTCATTCAGCAAACAAAATTCAGTGAATTCATCAGCCAGCAGCCTAAATCTAGTAAAATATTCGTTGAATTGTGATCTGCCGAATAAGACACTTTGACAGTGACCTTGCGTCAGTTTGGTAAACAAAACCCGAGTAGGATCATTGCAGATAGCTGTACAGCCTCTATCACAGGCTAAGACAGTAGATAATTTTTCCTGAAAAAAAACAAACAAACAAAACAAACAAACACACAGATTATTGACAGTATGAAAACATCCCTCAGATTTATGAGATGGTTGCATTATGCATGGTTTTCTACAGTCCAGTGATAAACCAGGGTGGTTCATGGGGGTCAGGTTTGAAAGGAACCTGGAATTTCACAACTGGAAAATAATCGCATAAAAATTTGGTTGTGAAATCAGGGTAGGTTGCTGAATTTAACGGCATGATCCCACATGTAGACACCTGCATGCCTTCCAATACTTTTTACTGGTCAAGCCCTTCCAGACGATTTTGTTCCCACTCCGAGGCTTACATTTATTAAGCGCCAGTGTAGATATGCAGCAGTAAAGATGATCATGTTTTGATGCATACAGATCTAGGTCTTGCAAAATTTGTCGTCTGATATTCAATTCTCCTTTCATCTGCTTTGTGGGGTTGTCTCTGAAATTTTGCATATTGCATCTGCCATAATCCAGAGATATTTTTGTGGCCAGATGAATGGGTTAGTAGCCAATAAAAAATGATGACAGTGAAATATGTGGTATGTTTTGTGAGCGCTTAAATCTATCAGCTTATCGTGTCAGAGGAGAAATAACAAATCTGGTATTTGTAAAAATGGGTGTATTTGTTGGAGTATCTACGGCTGCTTGGATACGAGCACAACAGCTTGAAAATTTGTGTGTGCGTGGTTTTAATACCTTTTTTGCCATCTTTATGTGGCTTTGTCTTTTGCCTGTTTGACTTTCTTCTCCACTTTCCCGATGAGTTTATAAAGCTCTTTGAGCTGTGCAGGATGTGTGCAATAAATGTAACTAACCATTGCCAGCAGTGTTCACACCATCATCATTGTTGTTCATGTTGTTATGACTTAATCTGATGTCATTATTATCAGTATTGCCATTCTCCATACACATCTTTCTCTTCCAATTTTTTTTTTCCTGAAAAGCTGATTCTAGTTATCATTGCAGATAATTCAGAATACATTGGTTCTCAAATATGTATGCTTTTTAAACAGTACTCTGAAAGAAACGTGGAACAGAGAGAGAAAGAGAGAGAGAGAGAGAGAGAAGAAGAAGAAAGAGAAGAAGAAGAAGAAGAAGAAGAAGAAAGATAGAGATGGGAAACAAGGGGAAGGGGAAAAACATGAATAATTAATGAATACAGTTTTGAGGGGAAAAATAGATAGGGAAAAAAAACACAATAGTTACATGTAGTATATAGCTTCTTTCATACTGGCAGATGGGGAAAATTACACCATATAAGTGTGTAAAACAGTCGCACAGTTTAGGCAACATTTTATACAACCGCTATTTCTCTACGAACCGTCAGCCGTTCACATTTTGTGTAAAGAATGTACTTTTCAGTTTTACATCTAGCCTCATATAAAGCATCCACAACTGGTCAGATTCAGCACTTTCTTGTTAGATTTGAGAATAATGAAAAGAAAAAAAAAAAAACATTGATAAGAACTGAAGTAGCTGTACAAAGCTGTACAAAGGTAAATGTTTAATCAACTGTGAAGCTAGAACTGAGGAAGTTGTACAAAGACAAATGTTTAAGAAAACCATCCACCATGGTGAAGTGGTTAGTGTTGCGGACTCCCGGCTGGGAGGTTGTAGGTTCGATTCCCATCAGAACCATGTGGGATTTTTCTGCTCTGACCAGCTCCTGCCCAAAGTTGAGTTTGCTACAGGCTGAATTGTCAAGACTGGGACCACACAGTCAAGTTTCTTCCACAAGATGGATGCATCTCTGAGAGTGTTGCTCAAATTTCCTGACCAACACTGCAGGTGTCTGTAATTCTCAGGCTTGGTTGATGCTGGGATATGTTATGAAAGTAATTGAGAGTACAGCTCTGTCATGCAGTTTCAGACAGGAATGGAAACGCATAGTATCATCTTCATCATCCTCAATCTCATCGTTCAGCATTGAAAAAAAAGCAAGTCTCAGATTCTGTGGCCCTTCATGGCCTGCTCTCATGGTGACCTCAGTCTGGATGACCTCTCCATGTCTTATGGCCTTGGTATGATTCCGTTGAGGTCACCGGTGTTGGCAAGCTCATGGGGGCTTTTCGTTGGATGAATGTGGTGGTGCCCCCTCCCCCCCCCCCCCCACCCCCATCCCCCCCAGAGGGAGGGCTCACTCAGGCTGGATCTGTGATTAAGCAAGTATTGTCATGAGTAGGGGGCTTAACAGGTGGTGTTCTGCGTATGTTAGATGGGAACAGGCACCACTGAACACCACCAAGATGACTGCAGCAGTGCAGTGTCTCCTCCAGTGGGTTGCCCTTAAGATGACTTGACAGTGACTACTCCTGTGGATTGCCAGTGCCAGGACTGTGGCGGGACAGGTCAGGCCGTGGCTGTGGACAGGGGAGTTGGAATGAGCAGCGTGGGTGCACTGCCACTGAGTTGGCACAGAAGATGGGACAACAAAAAAAAAAAAGAAAAAAAAAAAATGTTTAAGCAATTATATGAAGTTATAACTCAAGGAGCTGTACAAAGACAAATGTTCAATCAAAAATTAAGATGGAATTGAGAGATTTAATCAGATGTGAGATAGAACTGAGAAAGCGGTACAAAAACAAATGTTTAAGCAAATGTGAAGTTAGAAGGGAAGAAGCAGTACTAAGACAAAACTTTGATCAGACTGAAGTTATCAACATGCCCAGACTCTGCCAGTAGCAGAGATCAATGAAATGTTCCAGCATTTTCACATTTGTCCATGACCGTCCATTTATTGAAGGTGTCAGAAGGTCTCTCTTTTCCATCTGTGTCAGTTGGTTTCTTCATTTTTTTTCTCTCAGACCGATGTACACAGAACTTGGTGAAGAGATTAAATGCAGTTCAAAGGCTGAACCAATGAATTTTATTGCGGTTCTGCAAAGACCTGAACAAAGATCTGTTCAGCCGGAGTTCACGGTACAGGTCGGTGCTGTCCTGAATGCTCTTCTGCCGTTAGTCATGATTAGTGTTCACTTATTATTGTTGTTGTGTGGGTGGTGGGGGTTGTTAATGTTATTATTATTATTATTGTTGTTATTAGTATTCTATTATTGTTGTTTGTTGTCATTATGATTGTCATTATCATTATCAGTATTATTATCACTATTGATTTCTTATTATTATTCATGTTGTTGTTATACATTTACTGTTTAAAGGTGTCTTCACCAGGTTAGGATCTCCCCCCCCCCCCCCTCCCACTCCCCCTTCCCCCAAATATCTAAAGGTATGCCAGTGTGCTGCTTCATGTCTGGTGGACTGATTTATGACAGATCAGAAAACCAACTGACAGACAGATTAATGGGTTGGTTAGGTGGCTTTTTGCTTGGTTGGTTGGTTGATAGGTAGATACTTGATTTTTTCATAACGCAGAACTCTACGAGAGCCTTCGGATGTCTGAGGTGGGGGAGAGGTCGGTGTACAGCAGCATTGGTAAGCATGGGACCCAGGCTCTCCAGCCAGAGTGACTGCCCCTTCAAATAAATGTCTCATTCAGTAAGGTAAGACTGAGACGTGTTTAATCATTGCTCTTAGTGTGTTGGCTTGCTTGTTTTGCTGTGGGGAGGGGGAATTTGTACTTGTGACAGTGTATGTGTGTGTGTGTGTGTGTGTGTGTGTGTGTGTGTGTGTGTGTGTGTGTGTGTGTGTGTGTGTGTGCTTGTTTTTAATGTGTTGAGAGAGAGAGAATGTTTACTTGTGACAGTGTGTGTGTGTGTGTGAGAGAGAGAGAGAGAGAGAGAGAGAGAGAGAGAGAGAAATTCTGTATACAAACGCTTGCATGTGTGTGTGAGAGTACTTAAGAAAGAGAACATGTGCATGACTCTCTCTCTCTCTCTCTCTCTCTCTCTCTCTCTCTGTCTGTCTGTCTCTCTCTGTCTGTATGTGTGTGTGTGTGTGTGCATGTATGTGTGTGTGTGTTTGAGTGAGAGAGACAGACCAAGAATGTTGTGTATGTGTGTCAGAGAGAGAGAGATATTTGAGCTTGTGTGTGTGTGTGTGTGTGTGTGTGTGTGTGTGTGTGTGTGTGTGTGTGTGTGTGTGTGAGAGAGAGAGAGAGAGAGAGAGACCATGTGCGTGACAGTGTGTGTGTGTGCATATTTGTAGTGTGTGTGTGTGTGTGTGTGTGTGTGTGTGTGTGTGTGTGTGAATGAGTGAGTGAGTGAATGAGTGAGAGAGAGAGAGAGAGAGGATGCGGTATGTGTGTGTGAGAGTGAAAGAGAGAGTATGTGATGTGTATGATAGCGCTTTTGATTGGATACACTTGAATGGCACCTCTTCTTAATCTGCAAGCCCCCCCCCCCCCCCCCACCCCCCTTTTACACTTTTACACTACCACCACCATCCTACCACTTCACACACACACACACACGCACACTACCTCCAGCCCACCACTCATCACCACTTACATTGCACTTTACTCCCCTGTGTACCATTAAAGGAACTCATCATGTGAGACAGAGAACTTTCCATTTTAATTTTTTGATGTTTTAAATTGTTGTTATGATTACCATTTTCTTTTGCATCTCTGTTTCAGAGGAGATGTCGGGAATCGCAAGATCTTCAAGGGGTGAAACAGATGTACTGAAATAAATGAGGTGAAAAAAAATCACTTTTTTTTTATTTGTTTGTTTTTTTTTTCCACTAGGCAAACTTCAGTACATATGAATTCAAAAAGTCATTGCCTTGCAAACGTGAAGTATAATTTTTTTTCAATAAATAGAGAATTCCAAGGCTTCCATGAAAAAAGAGGATTTCCATCATGATGAATTATTAGAAAGAAAGCAAGGAGACCCATTGTGCTGGATTGTGTAATGTATTACCGGAATGATCTGTAAAATTTTCTTGGTTTGAAATAAGAATATCTAGACTACACCTGTTACATTCTGTTTGACAGCATGATATATGATGAGAATGGATCTGTGACATTTTATGAAACTGCACTGCACAGAGTACAGCCCTGTCTGTGTCATGTATTCAGATCAAACTGGAACCGCATGGAATTATTTTTTACCATCCTTGTAAATAAAAAGGCTCAAATTCTGTGGTTCGGTCAAGCCCTTCTCCAGTGGTGACGTAAACAGTACGAACCCAGATTTGACTTCCCTTCCACGTTCGGGCCTGTTTTGAGTTTGTGCCAAGCCCTTGGGTGGCAGCGAGTGCATGGAGTCTGTTACTGTAGGACCAAAGACATGGTGTCCCTCTGGAGGCTCAAGCTCGCTTGTCTGGCTCTGCAGTGGACGGTGATTGGAAATGTGCAAGGGAGATAATCCGTGTTAGTCTTTGCGTTCAGTGAAACTGTCCCAGCTGTTTTGATTGGACAGATGCCGCTGGTAGGCACGCTCAAAGCAGTTTCAGTAGGTACACTCAGTGCAATTTTGTCCCATCCATCAGCTTAACAGGTGGATCAAAGAGGGAAAATGCCATCACATACATATGAAACGGTGCACCTGGGGCACCAGTGTGCAGACAGTTGACATCCTGATGGTTGTGCTGACATGCACTTCAGATCAGTTATTTGACTCTCTCTAGGTCTATTTTCTGTGACCCATGAACTTAGAAAAGATAACTCTGTTTTCAGTAGAAAGACAGGCATTATCTTCCCCAGATTTGGGGGGGAAGGGGGAGGGGCAGCAGCAGGGGTGGGTGGGGGGACAAAACAGGTCTGTTTTGTTCTTGTCACCAGAAGATGGTTGGCTGTTTTCTGCGTGTGTTGGGTCAGAGCTAACACTACTCAACACCACCAGAACGGTAGAATCATAGTGTCTTCCTTGGTAGGTTGCCTCATGGTGAAGGGGTGTGTTCATGGTGCCCTGTGACAGGGGGTGGATGTTTGGTGGACGTCGGAATGAACACCATTGGGGTAATATCTCCAAAGGGTACCTAAGATTTTAGTTTATGAAAAAGAAACAAACCCAGTAGTCTGTCAGATTGCTTTGGCTGGACTGCACTTGAAGCATGTTACTGACAGTTTGTCAGATTATATGTTTTTTTTTCCCAGGCTGCGTCTGTTGCATTTTTGTTGGATCATGTTTTTCTGGGCTGCACCTGTTCATGTAATGATCTCCTGAGCTGAAAACCAGCAATGTTATATGGTTGGGCTGCATCATGTTTTCTGGGTTTCACCAGGGGTATACTGTTGGATTATTCAGTGTGTTTTTTAGGCTGGACCTGTGATGTTTTGTCAGATTATATGATGTTTTTTCTAGACTGTGCCTGTAACGTTTGGTCAGATTATATGATGTTTTTCTAGACTGTGCCTGTAACATTTGGTCAGATTATATAATGTTTTTTCTAGACTGTACCTGTAACATTTTGTCAGATTATATAATGTTTTCTAGACTGTACCTGTAACATTTTGTTTTTTTTTCCTCGGCTGCACCTGTTGCATTTGGTTGATTATGTAATGTTGTTTTTGTTTCTGGGCTGCAACTTGCATTTTTTTTCTTTTTTGATTATATGTTTTTTCTGGTCTGCACCTGTTGCATTTTGTTGGATTAAATAATCAGCATTTTTTTTCTGGGGTGTGACTATTGAATTTTTTTTTTTTTGTATTATGATACTTTTCTGAGCTGCACCTGTTGTATTTTGTTGGATTATAGAATATTTTTCTCTGGGCTGCGACTGTAGCATTTCTTTTGTGTTATGTTTTTCTGGCTGCGCCTTATGTTGGATCATGTAATGTTTGTTTTTTTTTTGTTTGTTTTTTTTTGCTGTGCCTGTTGAACTTCGTTGGGTCATATAACGTTTTTTCTGGGCTGCACCTGTTCTTACAGTGATCTCCCGAGCTGAATCTGCAGTGTTATGTTGGTTGGGCTGCATAATGTATTCTGGGTTTCACCAGTGGCATACTGTTGGGTGTGTGTTCTACCACTCTGAATCAGTTAGATTTTGTTGGACTGTGTGATTTTTCTTTTCCTAAGCTCAACCTGTATTTTGTTTTTGGATTATTCAGTGTTTTCTAGGCTGTACCTGTAACGTTTTGTCAGATTATATTGTTTTCATACTGTACCTATAACATTTTGTCAGATTATATGATGATTTTTCTAGACCGTACCTGTAACATTTTGTCAGATTATATGATGCTTTTCTAGACTGTACCTGTAACATTTTGTCAGATTATATTATGTTTTTCTAGACTGTACCTGTAATATTTTGTCAGATTATATAATTTAGAAAGAGTGGGGGTTAGTTGCTGCCAAGGACATTGACAAAACAAAGCACAGGACAAGACACGATGCATTTCGACCTCATAGATTATATAATGTTTTTCTAGACTGTACCTGTAATATTTTGTCAGATTATATGATGTTTTTTTCTAGACTGTACATGTAACATTTTGTCAGATTACATGTTTTTTTTAGACTGTACCTGTAACGTTTTGTCCGATTATATGATGTTTTTCTAGACTGTACTTGTAACATTTTGTCAGATATACTGTACCTGTAACATTTTGTCAGATTATATGATGTTTTTTCTAAACTGTACCTGTAACATTATATCAGATTATATGTTTTTCTAGGCTGCACCTGTTGCATTTTGTTGGATTACATAATTTTTTTTCTGGCAGTGCCTGTTTCATGATGAAACCAAATGTCAGAAAAGAATTCATCTTGGCTGTTTGTCCGGAGTTTCTGAAATTAGGAAATGTATAGGTCGATTTTTTTTTTTCCCCCAAATGTTTTGGTAAACCTGCATCCTGATTACTCTGTCCAATCCAGGTTTTTCTTTTCCAAACTGGTCATTCCTTTGTCATTTTTGCTGAGAGCTTGTGCAAATACTGCTTCAGCAATAGTCCCGATACCATTTGTTGAGCCTGATGAAGATACATCTGCAATTTATGCTAATTTTCAAACACGTTTCATTTTCACATATTACTTTCAAACCTGAATCATCAGCATGCTTTGGCATAGCTTAAACTCTCTCACTGATTTTTTGTAATGTTTCTTGACATGTTGTCAAAAAATTCGGCACAGCCTGGTGTCATTTCGGGCATGGAAGTTAGCAAGAGTTACCACTCTTTAGTCAGATTTTCCCTCCTGTGATTAGAATCTGTAACTGCAGTTAACAATTCCCCCCCCCCCCCACCCCACACCCACACACCCCACCCCACCCCCACCCCCTTTTCTTTTTTTAATGATTGTCATATTTGTTGTATTTTTGCCAGTCATGAGAACAAAATTTGATGCAATTGATTTATAAACAGATCTGCTGTATCTATTTGCTGACAAAAGAAAAATAAACAAGAGAGAGAGAAAGAAAAAGGAAAACAAGAATTATTCTAACTACAGATACAAGTACATTCATTGTGCTTTCATCTTGTCAGTGAATGCAAGCTGAAATGCCACTTTGATTGGCAATTTGTGAGTCCTGATTCTTTATTATGTGACAAAGTACCAGTTACCATCTTGGCATAAGCTAGGCAACTGGCTAGGGACTAGCTTGGATAACCAGCTCTGGGGACGGTCTAGAAGTGCTCATGGGCCCAACCTTGGTTCTAGCTTGGCACCCTAGCTAGTTCTACATGGGCCCAACCTTGGTTCTAGCTTGGCACCCTAGCTAGTTCTACATGGGCCCAACCTTGGTTCTAGCTTGGCACCCTAGCTAGTTCTACATGGGCCTATCCTTGGTTCTAGCTTGGCATCCTAGCTAGTAAATACTAAATAAATCTTAATAAATGTTAGCGAACCGCCAAGAGAAACGTGGACAAACGAGACACAAGACAACACACGATGCGTTTCGACCTCCTAGGTCTTCTTCAGGCAAGACATAAACACTGTGCCTGTGCCGAACGAATTTGTCACTTAGCTTATATCTCTTCAGCGCAAGGTAGGCAGGCGTTGATTCAACGCTGAAGAGATCTAAGCTAAGTGACAAATTCGTTCCTTTTCATTGTCCTGCTTGTTTGTGTCTTGCTTGAAGAAGACCTAAGAGGTCAAAACGCATCGTGTTTTGTCTTGTGACTCGTTTGTCCACGTTTCTCTTGGCGGTTCGCTAACATTTATTAAGATTTGTTTGGATTTCCGCCTGCAGTTGTCTCACTTTGCAACTAGTAATGCTAGTTCTAGCACGGCTGACGCTGGCCTTCTATAGCTAGTTCAATGATGGGCTGTATTGCCATCATCATCTACCTCATCCTTCTCCTTCACCCGTGTCGCCAGTGGGTGCCATTGTCTCCCAAAGTCACACATCTTCTCCAAGTCTCACAATTGAGACATCTGTAGGCAACTTCCAAAACACACACACACCAGCAATGTTGTTGAAGTAGGATGTGTGCAGTTGTCCCTTTCTGAACTTTGCTTAAACTTTCCCCTGCATGACTGTTGACATCAATCCTATCTTTGTGTTTTTGATCACACATGGCCTACATGTTTCAGTTTTCTTCTGTTGATCCCTGTGAACAGTTTGGTGCTTAGCATTCAGTTCATTTAACATGCTGTGGTTTGTTCTTGTGTCTGTCCATTTGATTCTGGAAAGTCGTCCGTAGAAACCTCTTTTCTGTTGCATTGATTATATTTTCTTCATCCTTTCACAGTATCCAGGCTTCACAGCCATTCTGTTTGTTGTCCACCATGAAATTCATACTCGCATGCACACACACGCACGCACACGCACGCACGCACGCACGCACACACGCACACACACACACACACACACACACACACACACACACACACACACACACACACACACACACACACACACACACACACACACAACATCAGTTATTATGGGAGCAATTCAGGTAATTTTATTGAAAATTCTCTTAAATGCATTGAGTCACACAATTTCTGTGTTGGCCTCTGCCGGGTCGTCCACAACCACCACCACTGTTTTTTTGGCTTACTTTTGCCACCTGGGACACAGTCCCTCCATGTGGCCAGCCAATCGCTCATGTACGTCTTCATCAGTAATGTTCGTTTCATGCCGCTCCATAATCAACATGACTTTCACATAATTCAGAGCTACATAAACAAAAAATGCCAACATGCAGCAGCAAAAGTACAAAATTCTCTTCATTCATTTCACCTTCTAAATCATCGTTATAAGAATCACAAAAACCTGAAAGTGTATCAGTATAAATGTCGTTTTTCCCAGTTCTCAACTTCATTGGTGCTAAGTTCTGTGGCGCTATCAGACTTATTACCACCAACAAGCCCATCAAGTCCATCATTTGTATCAGAAGCACTACTGTCTGTGTGATCAGTATGATTATTACGTCTAACAGGAGTGTTCAATTGAACATCACGACTGTCACTAACAGAGTCCGAACACAAAGGACTACGGAGAAGTGGCGGCTATCGATCTGAATCAAGTTCAACAGAATCACACACAAAAGACAATTTTTGCGCTTTGGCTTCGTTTTCGCCGAAAATCACAGCAGCCTGATCACAGGCTTTCAAAGTCTCAGAAACAAATTTTCGTATACGTCTGTTTTTTCAACCAGTACGAAGACATGTTTTAAAAAAAGAAAAGTACAACAGCTACCTTTTAAAAAAATGGAGAAAAGGTCCAAAAGCCCACTGTAAGTGACACACGTGTTGTTCACAGCTGCTTTGCACCGGCGAACCAAAGAACAAACGGCACTCCGGTCAATGAAAAGTGTCGACCACCACACAAAATTCCGGATCGGAAATCTCATGTAAATACGAAAAAAAAAGACATAAAACAATCAAAACATGTGCAACATTCTCGTGTTTTCTATCATTTCTGGTGATTACGCAGCTAGAATACTGTAGAATGTGAAACAAAAGAAAAACATAAAGAAAAAAATGGAATTGAGATTTGCGCTAAATATAGGCCAGTTTGGTTGGCCTGATGACTCAGCGCATTATGGGAGGTAGAGCGCGCGTGCTAGGGTGGCAGGCTAGGGCTGTGCTAGAATCTAGCTTGGTTCCCTAGGTCAGCACTTGCTTGAGTGACCGGGTAGTACCTACCTAGAATCTAGCTAGGCACCCTAGGTGCAGCACGCTGCTTGGATGGCATGCTAGTGCCAAGCTAGAACCTAGATTGGGTTCCAAGACAAGCGGATGAGCCTAGGATATCTAGGACAACCGAGCTGGATCTGGCTAGAATCTAGGTGGGCCCTAGGACCCTTGCTGTCTGGGTAGTTAATTTAGTAGGCAAAATGAACAAATATTGTTCAACCTATTATTTTTAAATAACCTGTTTTTTTTTTTTAACAGATTTCCTTGTGATTTATTTTGGCAAAACAGTCATGCCCCCTGACCTTGCAACTCATTTTTCACACCTGATTTATGATGATCAGGAGATCGGTATTTCCTTAAGCTTGTTACCTCAGTAAAGTAAACAAAAATCTATACATTTCACATGACTTGTTATTTTTGCTTCTGATAGAAATTAACTTGTCCCCATACTTTAATAATCTTCATTTTCCTAGTAAATTTATTGAAAGTTGAAGAACTACATGTTTAGGGTTTAAGATTTAATTCCAAGTATCATAACATCACATTTTTTATCTATGAGCCGAGTCACATACCTGTTGCACCAATACCTTCACCCCACCCACATGTCACTCCCACCCCTTCCTCCTGAGATACAGGGTTGCAGGCTGAACTTTCCGCTGGAATAAACAAGACCACACAAGTTTTTCGTTGAAGTGAAAAAGAAATCTAGTTTTCCCACACAAGGGAGTTCTTCTGACACACAGATTTACAGATTCTGGTCAATCACAGTTTAGTTCTTGTGTTCAAACGGCAGGCTGTCTTCTTAAGTTTCAGAAGTTGTAAATACAAATTACTGTCAACAAAAATTGTTTACAGCCCCTGGTTTCTGGAATGAAGTGAACTCCACTGCATACAGGTCATTAACATTAACGTTAGTTTTAATGATAAAAAGGAGGTAGGGTGTGTCCAAATGCCAGGTTTTACTTATCCAAATGCCCAGATTTTACTTATCTGGAGTGTAAACTTCTTCAGCTTCAGGGGGCTTTGCCCCCTGACCCCCGACAAGGGGCTGTGCCCCTTGACCCTGCCAAGGGCCCTTACCCAGCCCCCTGGAGCCCCAGGCCTCCTGCTTTTCTCTTTTTTCTGATTTCACCCATGCATTATCATTGGGCTGCAAACCGTTTTACTAGAATGTAACTTTAGCAGTGGACTGCAGACAGTTTTACTAGAATGTAACTTTAGCAGTGGACAGTAGGAAGTTTTACTAGAATGTAACTTTAGCAGTGGACAGTAGGAAGTTTTACTAGAATGTAACTTTAGCATTGGACTGCAGACAGTTCTACTAGAATGTAACTTTAGCAGTGGACTGCAGACAGTTTTACTAGAATGTCACTTTAGCTGTGGACTGCAGTTTTACTAGAATGTAACTTTAGCAGTGGACTGCAGACAGTTTTACTAGAATGTAACTTCGGCATTGGACTGCAGACAGTTTTACTAGAATGTAACTTTAGCAGTGGACTGCAGACAGTTTTACTAGAATGTCACTTTAGCTGTGGACTGCAGTTTTACTAGAATGTAACTTTAGCAGTGGACTGCAGACAGTTTTTACTAGAATGTAACTTCAGCATTGGACTGCAGACAGTTTTACTAGAATGTAACTTTAGCATTGGACAGTAGGAAGTTTTACTAGAATGTAACTATAGCTGTGAACTGCAGTTTTACTAGAATGTAACTTTAGCAGTGGACTGCAGACAGTTTTACTAGAATGTAACTTTAGCAGTGGACTGTAGGAAGTTTTACTAGAATGTAACTTTAGCAGTGCGCTCCAGACAGTTCTACTAGAATGTAACTTCAGCATTGGACAGTAGAAAGTTTTACTAGAATGTAACCTTAGCATTGGACTGTAGAAAGTTTTACTAGAATGTAACTTTAGCATTGGACAGTAGAAAGTTTTACTAGAATGTAGCTTTATCATCAGATTGCAGAAAGTTTTACAAATTATATGCCGGCTGCAGACACTGGTGGTGTTGTCCAGTGGTGAAGTTCACTGTGATTGATTTGTGTTTTTCGGAAGCTTCATATGTCATTTGTTTACTGGATGAATGGAACAGATTCTTCTTCATATCAGAGGTGAATGAGTGTAGAGCTTGTACTTTCACTCTCTCTCTCTCTCTCTCTCTCTCTCTCTCTCTCTCTTTCTCTTTCTCCTTCCAACATAAGTTTTGTTGAGTGTCTTTTGCAGTGGTTTTCAAAACAATTCAAGTGGTGATGAGTTTTTTTTTCCTATTCCGTTAGACTTCAATTGATGCTCTGTGTGTGTGTGTGTGTGTGTGTGTGTGTGTGTGGTGAGAGAGAGAGAGAGAGAGAGAGAGAGAGAGAGAGAGAATTATCTATGCACATTGTAACACTGATCTTGTCATTTGCTCTGTCATTGTTTTTATGGTTTGCTCAAGAAAACAGAGATTTGTTGATGGCATGCCAACTTTACTTAGCTGTATTGTTAGAAGAGATGTGATGGTATAGTTCAGGGTAGACGTCAGATTAGGCTGTGACCCAAGAGATGGCGAGGCAGACTGGGAAAGAACGGTGTGACAGTGTGTAACTAACTCACAGATGATGAGGAGCTAGGTGTCTGATTACCTTACCATCAGTCCGCCGGTCTTGTACATCCTGTTGTTGTTTCCAGTGGTTTCCTTGCTCATTCAGTACTGTAGTGCATGGCCTGTGCCATATGCATATACTTCAGATGTTTTCACATTACGGTGAAAATATATATATATATATATATATATATGCATTTAATCTCTGTACAGAAGATATGTTATTGCTTCTGCTTTGTACTTCTTACATTCACTCAAGTGAATTCTGAATTTTGCCACCCTGTAACAGATTGAAAACTTTTGTTGAGTTATTTTTGAATGTGTCGGGTTAGTTTTTGAAAGTTTTGGAAAGTGTCATCAAAGTTCAGAGTTTATCATGCATGGTCAGAGTTGGTATTTTGTCCAACTGAAAGTCATGCAACAAAGTAAATATTTGAAAGCCTATTTTAAATCCCCCTTTTGTCTTCTTCCTTTCAGTGAATATGAATTCAGTTTCTGTGTTTTTTTTCCTGAGCAACTCACATTACTGCACAAAAATTTTTTTTTGGTTTATGTTGTCTTTTATGGACTTTTCTTTTAAACTGCAGTCGATGACCATAAAAATGGGTTCTAAACAGTGTGACCCCAGATTCTCGATGTGGTCTTACAGTTACAAGTGCTTCACAAGGCCAAAATGTATTTCTGTACAAACAAAGGAAAGTTTTTTTTTTTATCAGTCACACCTTATTGGCCTTATTAATTATATTAATTATCGTAAATGCAGTGATGTGGGTTTTCAGGTTTGCCAGGTTGACATCAGACCAGACATAGTTTTTTTCATTCTTGATGTTTCAGAAGGCTGCAACGAGTTACAGATTTACCAATCTCGTGCCTTTGCCTGTTCTAATAGCAAGTTGGCCTTCAATCCTTGTAATATTGATCAAGGATTTTTGTTTTCAAAATATGTACAAAGAATGTGTTGTACGAAAAACAATAAAAGGATGAAAGTAAAAGCTACTACAAAAGTTGCTTTGAGGTCGCCATGGGTCACATACATTCTACTGTGCTTAGAGATAATTTCACACATAATAATTTATTTGGTCCATGTGTGTGTGATCTATATTTTGGTACATAGCTTACAAAGGATGGAGGCATTTGTAGGTTTTTTCTTTAACTTTATGAATTGTACAAACGTCTGTGTGCTGTAACCTGAAGCTCAACATATGATTGGCCTACTTCTTATTGCAAGCAGGGCGAATGTAGCATCTCATCGACCAGAAGCTCTTAAGGACCCATAGCTCCTGGTCCAGGTCTGCAGGGAGTCATGGGGATCCACGCAGTCGAAGCCGTCATTTTAACATAAAGTCATATATGGGCTCTCACGAAAGCATGGTGTACATTGTAATGTGAATTCTTTATCAGCGACTTAAAACCTCCTGTGTAAACTACAGTTAGTCAGAGTTGTAAGAAAAGAAGTATGAACCAAAAAAAAAAAAAACAAAGAAAGAGAGAGGATAAACAAATTGACAAAAAAGTAGGAATAGTGGCAGAGAAAGAAGAGGGAAAAAGAAGTGAAATGAAAAATGGTGAGAAAAAAAAAAACACACACACACACACAATAAACGGAGAAGGAAAAAAATAGGAGTAAAGGGAAAAAACAGAAGCTGGGGGCCATTTCATGTTAATTTGTTACCAATAAGTTCCGGAGGTGAATGTTTTAAACGTCATTATTACTTTCTGCTGCTTGTTCTTTTTTGCTTAATTGTCGAATAAAAAGAATAAAAACAAAGCTGTGGTGTACCTCTGTGTGTATGTGTGCTTGTTTGCTTGTGTAGTTATGTTTGGGGAAGAGGGAGGGGAGGGACTTACAGACAGCCAGATATTAGATATTAAGATATTCCGCGTAGTTTACTGGCTGGTTGCTAAATCTCAGTTGGCCTGGATTCTTTTACCAGGAATTTGGGAGGATGCATCTTTAGGAAGACTGATCTTGACACACCATTGCTTGCATACTTACATTCACTAGCACTGTTCTTCATAAAAACATTCTCTGTGTGTGTGTGTGTGTGTGTGTGTGTGTGTGTGACACAAACTTATCAGTCAGAAAA
>JADBJO010009239.1:45000-47500 GCA_016801955.1 Conus betulinus
ATCAGGGGGGGGGTGGGGGTGGGAAAGAGCGTCGGGTTTGAGCAAATGACTAGGTTTTTTTGTTTGTTTGTTTTGTTTTGTTTTGTTTTGTTTTTTTTTTTAGAAGGGGAGGACATACTGACTAAGATGATACAACACGGAACTTGAAGTCGTAAATATGTGCAAGTGCTCTTGTGAGGATGTGCTTTAACAACCGAGCTGTCTGTGACCTTCGCATGCAAGGAGCCATCTCCTAAAGACAGAGAGGAGAAATTGTTGATATTATGAAGACAACGTGGTCACCGGAACGTTTTTGCACTACTCTTTCTTTCTGTTCTTTTCTTTCTTCCTTTTTTTTTCTTAATCATTTTGATGCACAACTTAAATCTGAGCCACTATATACCATAGAATTATGGGGGGACATCGGAAGTTCCAGCGACTGATTTAACCGCACGTCGTTGCAAGTACACGGCACTGAACGCCCGTAATTAAACACCAAATCATAGGTCTATGGAGAAACAGGTCGCTATCCTCTAGTCATTGACAGCATTGTAGGATCTCTTTGCTCAGGCTATGTAAAATGCTGTTATCAGGATTTCTTGAGGAAAAACAAAACTTTTTTTTTAACGAAGTAATAAATGAACATTGTCTTTTGGAGTACGGTGACTGGGTCAGGAGTATCAAAGACTGTCTGCAATCTTTCGGTGTTCTTGCTTTGGGGCAGAAGGAGGGATACAAGATGAAGCTGTCTTCTCGTTTGCCTTGCAGGAAAAAAAAAAAAATGAAAAAAAGAATAGTACGGCGGAATGGGAAGTAAATTGCAAGCCGATGAACATTTTCAAACCGAACGTCTTTTCAAGACCAACGATGTTGCGGCATACCAACGCAACAACATTACGATGGTCTTCACAATTAACCGTTACAGTGTTCAGAATTTCTCTCTCTCTCTCTCTCTCTCTCTCTCTCTCTCTCTCTCTCTCTCTCTCTCTCTCTCTCTCTTTAATTCCTCTCTAAATCTCTCTCTCTCTCTCTCTCTCTCTCTCTCTCTCTCTCTCTCTCTCTCTCTCTCTCTCTCTCTCTCTCTCTCTCTCTCTCTCTCTCTCTCTCCCCTTGAATTCTTTCTTTTTGAATTCTCCCCTTCTTTCTTCTTTTCTCTTTCTCTTTCCCCTCCTAACGAATTTTTGCTTTTAGTCCTCCTCTGCACAACATTTTTCTCTAGTTTTTTTTTCTTCCTTCTCTCTACGAATCCTTCTTTTTTTTTTTTGTTTTGTATTGTCCCTTGCACGTCGTTCTAAAGGAAAAAAGAATAGACCACCACAAAAAAAAAATAATATAAAATAAAAATAGCCACTAGGTCCTGGGAGGAAGCCGCCTGTTAAAGGGGGAAATTACTGGGTTGGAACCCCTTGGGGGGGGGGGGGGGGAGAGTGCCCGGGGTAACAACCCTGGGGGAAGGGGGGGGGGGGGTCGGAGGGGGAGTGTCTTGGCTTGGCACCAACTGTGGAACCACCCATGTGATCAGCTGATAACGACGGGTAGACGGAGACCATGCAACGGTTCCTGCTCACTCTGCCGCGCTGTAGGAGACCGTGGGTCCTGAATAATTGTCGGGTGGCTTGGGTGTCCTGCTTCCGCCGCGTGCTCGTGCCACGCGTAACGAGGTCACCACCGCCCGTTGCCATTTTTCCTTTTTGTTTTTCTTTTTCTTGCCTTCAAAGATGCAAGTCTGTATAGACTCCGAGACCTGAAGTCCACCCTAGTGCTGCAGGCCGCCGCGAAAAGCACTGTATGTGTGCCCCCCCCCCCCCCCCCCCCCCCCCCCCCCCCCCCCCCCCCCCGTTTTCAAAGCCTAGCTCGAGATTTGAAGACAATGGAATAGCGTGACAATTCATAACTGCATGACCAAAAAACAAACAAACAAACAAAACAAAAATAAAACCGAAGAAATGCCGGGCTCAAAAGGAGGGAGAAGGAGAAGTGCCTCCAAAAGGGGCAACTTGTGATAGGACAAAAAAAAAAGACCCACCAACCGAACAAACAAAGCAACACAGAAACAAAACATGCGAGAATAGCAAGATCAGCAATAGTGTGAAAGATAGGGAAGCAGAAAGCGTAGTCAGACACAATGAAGGAGAACATTGTATATTAAGAGAAAGGCAGAAGTGGCAACAGTTGCCGAAAAAGAAGCGAAGAAGAAATGGTCTCCCAAGAGTGCATCCAGTGACCAGTGTCCATCCAGTGACCAGTGTCCATCCAGTGACCATCCAGTGACCAGTGACCATCCAGTGACCATCCAGTGTCCATCCAGTGACCAGGGACCATCCAGTGTCCATCCAGTGACCAATGTCCATCCAGTGTCCATCCAGTGACCAGTGTCCATCCAGTGACCAATGTCCATTCAGTGACCAGTGTCCATCCAGTGACCAGTGTCCATCCCGTGTCCATCCAGTGACCAGTGTCCATCCAGTGACCAGTGTCCATCCAGTGACCATCCAGTGACCAATGTCCATCCAGTGACCAG
>JADBJO010009239.1:55000-67500 GCA_016801955.1 Conus betulinus
CACGCACATCACACACACACACACACACACACACACACACACACACACACACACACACACACACACACACACACACACACTGTTTTGTGTGTCAGGAAGGAATTTTTTTTTTTTTTTTAATACGAGCTGGTCTGTATAGAAGAATTGCATGGTATCCTTTTGTTACATACCTTCACATGCAAGACCTTGACTGCAGTTCTTCATATGTTATTCTACGTTGATTTTCCACCTGTACTTCACAAAGCTTACAGAATTTGGACTGCGACGTTAAGGAGAGACCTAGTCTGGGAAACGTTTGAAAAGCATCACGTTATTTCTGGGGGACTGGGAATAGATTGTTGTTGTGTCCCTCGAACTCCCTGTTACAGTGTCGGCTGTCAAGGAATGGTGCAGCCGATGAAATAAGCGAAAGACGGTGCAATGAGGGGAATCCTGATTTCTTCTCCTTCCTGCACTCTCAGCTCCTCCTCCTCACTCCCCACACCAGTTTCCCCTTGCGTGTATGCACCAGCTACCTCCCCCCCCCCCCCCCCCCCCCCCTCATTTTTTTTGACAAATATTTCTGAATATGGACACATTGTGAAAAGATCAAACGCGTTTCCTTTCCCAGCTGAACGGTAGTTTACGTTTATAAATGCAGATTTTCTTGGCTTTTATGAGCTAGACTTTTCTTTTTCTTTTTTTTTTTTTTTCGCCTTACAGACTATAGTCACCTTGTGCGGCTTGACTTCACATTCACTTCTCATCCTCCCATCTCTTGTGTGTTGATTCCAGACTCCATGAAAAAAAAAAAAACCCTGTTCAGAGATGTCCCACCTGACGTGATCTTTGGGTTTCTGAAAGAGATTGATTTTTCATCTGATCTAAGATTTTAGGGAAGAAAGATTTTTTTAACGAAGTTTCTGGTACGCTTTTAAAAGATGTATTTGAAAGAGATGTGTGACAGTTTTTTTTTTTTTTTTTTTTTTTTTTTCTTTTTTTTTTTTTTATAAACTGTGAGTTGATTTTCACGTGGTGACAGCCCTGATATGGTTCTTTGCGGTCGGCTGGGCTATAAGCAACATTACCTTACCTCACTTTACCATTAAAATTCGGCGGGCTGTTTCAGACCCACCCACGCCAGTTCTCCTTAAGCTCAATCAGGCTGAGACGGACCTGACTGTGAATGAGCACCAGTCTGTGGACTTCAGCTGTGGGAACAGCAACGGTCGGCCTGACCCCACAGTGAGCCTGGTGAAGAAAGACAACTCCAGCGTACTGCTCAGCGAGACGTCGACCCTGAGCCACGAGGTGGTTGCGAGGTGTGAGGACAGCGGGCAGTACTTCTGTACAGCGGACAACGGCATGGGCCCGGCGATTTCTGGGACGCCCAGGTCACTGTATGTACAATGTGAGTGATGACATCGTCGTCCCACGACCCGTCCATTGGAGGGGAAAGGGCAAGGAGGAAAGAGAGGCTTAAGGAAGAGACAGACAGACGAAATAAAAATAAAGGGGGGGGGGGGGGGGGGGGGGGGGGATGGGGGGGGGGGGGGGGGGGGGATGGGGGGGGGCGTGGAGGGGAGGGACTGTTACAGGCACATGAACATTTTCTTTTTACCTTTACCAGGGATTGCTTTCACAGTGGTGTCAACCCGGGTCGCCCATTCCTTATCCGCCTGTTCCCAGTTCGCCCATTCCTAATCTGCCTGTTCCAATTCGCCCATTCATTATCCGCCTGTTCCCAGTTCGCCCATTCCTTATCCGCCTGTTCCCAGTTCGCCCATTCCTTATCCGCCTGTTCTCAATTCGCCCATTCCTTATCCGCCTGTTCCCAGTTCGCCCATTCCTTATCCGCCTGTTCCCAATTCGCCCATTCCTAATCCGCATGCTCCCAATCCGCCCATTCCTTATCCGCCTGTTCTCAATTCGCCCAATCCTAATCCGCCTGTTCCCAATCCGCCCATTCCTTTTCCGCCTGTTCCCAATCCGCCCATTCCTTATCCGCCTGTTCCCAATCCGCCCATTCCTTATCCGCCTGTTTCCCATCCGCCCATTCCTTATCCGCCTGTTCCCAGTTCGCCCGTTCTTTATCCGCCTGTTCCCAAATCACAGTAAACATAGATTGGTAATCTCGATTAGGCATTACCCAGTTTGCCTTTGTATACAATAGGACATCAAGAGTGTTTTTTTTTTTATCGGTCTTTTTTAACAGTAAATAATACAAAGGAGCCCGAAGTCATTTGAAGTGTTTGCGTACGGAGCAGTTGGTCGAGAGTTCGAACCCCTCGTGGAAATGGGATTTTGAAAGCTTTGAAATCCCTTTCGGTCCGTTCAGCAGTAACTGGGTACCTGATTCCGATCAGGGAATGTTAAGGCGGCCGAAGGAGAAGGATGAGCTTCACCTTCTACCGCGCCTGTCCCCACGCACGGCGAGACTTTCATGGTTCGTGCGACTATCACGCCATTGGGCTTTGTACCCATTTTGTCCTCTTCAATGAAAAGTTATTAACACTGTCATACAACACTGGGGGGAAAAAAAAAAAACAACTTTAATCCACAATTAACTGTTCATTATCATCGCTGTCTTTTGATGGTTGGGAAGATAGCTGTCTATTATCATCATTGTCCCACGACTGTAGGTCTATATAATCTATAGAACACTGTAGAACAGGGTCTTCAACTGGGAATCATGGCGAGACGCATGCCCATACAAGTCTAGCCGATGACACTGAAAAACTGTAAGGGGATGATCTTGTCATGCCCACACTGCATAGCTAATGGCATCGATACCTGTAAGGGGAGGTCCTGTCATGCCCGTATAGAATAGCAGATGGCACCAATACCTGTAAGGAGAGGTTCTTGTCATGCCCATATAGAATACCTAATGGCATCGATACCTGTAAGGGGAGGTTCTTGTCATGCCCATATAGAATAGCAGATGGCACCGATACCTGTAAGGGGAGGTTCTTGTCATGCCCATATAGAATAGCAGATGGCACCGATACCTGTAAGGGGAGGTTCTTGTCATGCCCATATAGAATAGCAGATGGCACCGATACCTGTAAGGGGAGGTTCTTGTCATGCCCATATAGAATAGCATATGGCACCGATACCTGTAAGGGGAGGTTCTTGTCATGCCCATATAGAATAGCTAATGGCACCGATACCTGTAAGGGGAGGTTCTTGTCATGCCCATATAGAATAGCTAATGGCGTCGATACCTGTAAGGGGAGGTTCTTGTCATGCCCATATAGAATAGCTAATGGCACCGATACCTGTAAGGGGAGGTTCTTGTCATGCCCATATAGAATAGCTAATGGCATCGATACCTGTAAGGGGAGGTTCTTGTCATGCCCATATAGAATAGCAGAGGGCACCAATACCTGTAAGGAGAGGTTCTTGTCATGCCCATATAGAATAGCAGAGGGCACCAATACCTGTAAGGAGAGGTTCTTGTCATGCCCATATAGAATAGCAGAGGGCACCAATACCTGTAAGGAGAGGTTCTTGTCATGCCCATATAGAATAGCAGAGGGGCACCAATACTTGTAAGGAGAGGTTCTTGTCATGCCCATATAGAATAGCTATGGCACCAATACCTGTAAGGAGAGTTCTTGTCATGCCCATATAGAATAGCAGATGGCACCAATACCTGTAAGGAGAGGTTCTTGTCATGCCCATATAGAATAGCAGATGGCACCAATACCTGTAAGAGAGGTTCTTGTCATACCCATATAGAATAGCAGAGGGCACCAATACCTGTAAGGAGAGGTTCTTGTCATGCCCATAAAGAATAGCAGATGGCACCAATACTTGTAAGGAGAGGTTCTTGTCATGCCCATATGGAATAGCTATGGCACCAATACCTGTAAGAAGAGGTTCTTGTCATGCCCATATGGAATAGCTATGGCACCAATACCTGTAAGAAGAGGTTCTTGTCATGCCCATATAGAATAGCAGATGGCACCAATACCTGTAAGGAGAGGTTCTTGTCACGCCATACTAGAGCAGTTGCTGATATGTAATAACTGCATGCCAGAGTGTCTGTCATACCATGACTGAACTAACAGATGACACTGAATAACTGCAGAGAGTTTTTTTTCTGTACTGAACTAACAGATGACACTGAATAACTGCAGAGAGTTTTTTTTCTGTACTGAACTAACAGATGACACTGAATAACTGCAGAGAGTTTTTTTTTTTTCTGTACTGAACTAACAGATGACACTGAATAACTGCACAGAGTTTTTTTTTTCACGCCTGTACTGAACTAACAGATGACACTGACTAACTGCAAAGAGAGTTTTTTCACGCCTTTACTGAACTAGCAGATGACACTGACTAATTGCAAAGAGAGTTTTTTCACGCCTTTACTGAACTAACAGATGAGACTGACTAACTGCAAAGAGAGTTTTTTTTCACGCCTTTGCTGGACTAACAGATGACACTAATTGCAAAGAGAGTTTTTTCACGCCTGTACTAAACTAACAGATGACACTGAATAACTGCAAAGAGAGTTTTTTTCATGCCTTTGCTGAACATACAGATGACACTGGCTAACTGCAAAGAGAGTTTTTTTTCACGCCTGTACTAAACTAACAGATGACACTGAATAACTGCAAAGAGAGTTTTTTTTTTTTTTCACGCCTTTTACTGAACTAACAGATGACACTGAATAACTGCAAAGAGAGTTTTTTTCACGCCTTTGCTGAACTAACAGATGACACTGACTAATTGCAAAGAGAGGTTTTTTTTTTTTCACGCCTTTACTAAACTAACAGATGACACTGAATAACTGCAAAGAGAGTTTTTTTCCACGCGTTTACTGAACTAACAGATGACACTGACTAATTGCAAAGAGAGTTTTTTTCACGCCTTTACTAACTAACAGATGACACTGAATAACTGCAAAGAGAGTTTTTTTTCACGCGTTTACTGAACTAACAGATGACACTGACTAATTGCAAAGAGAGTTTTTTCAAGCCTGTACTGAACTAACAGATGACACTGACTAACTGCAAAGAGAGTTTTTTTCACGTCTGTACTGAGCTAACAGATGACACTGAATAACTGCAGAGAGTTTTTTTTTCACGCCTTTACTGAACTAACAGATGACACTGACTAATTGCAAAAGAGAGTTTTTTCACGCCTTTACTGAACTAACAGATGACACTGACTAACTGCAAAGAGAGTTTTTTTCACGCCTTTGCTGAACTAACAGATGACACTGAATAACTGCAAAGAGAGTTTTTTTTCACGCGTTTACTGAACTAACAGATGACACTGAATAACTGCAAAGAGAGATTTTTTTCACGCCTTTACTGAACTAACAGATGACTCTGACTAACTGCAAAGAGAGTTTTTTTTTCACGCGTTTACTGAACTAACAGATGACACTGACTAACTGCAAAGAGAGTTTTTTTCACGCGTTTACTGAACTAACAGATGACACTGACTAATTGCAAAGAGAGTTTTTTTTTCACGCCTTTACTGAACTAACAGATGACACCGACGACGTATTGAAAAAAGAGTTTTTTTTTCACGCCTTTACTGAACTAACAGATGACACTGAATAACTACAGAGAGTTTTTTTTTTTTTCACGCCTTTGCTGAACTAGCAGATGACACTGAATAACTGCAAAGAGAGGCTCTCTTGTCTAAACCTCCTGAACTAGTTAATGACACGAACTGCACGGAGAGACTAATAACTGATGCACTCAACAACTGCAAGGAGAAGTTCTTGTCGCCAACGTGTACGTTGACTCGCTGGCCGACATGGCCGTTGCGTTTTACCTTCCGTGAACTGGGTGAGCAAACAGATGCTTCAGATGGATTTTCCATCTGTGAGAAGCATTCTGGCTTTATTGCTGGATGTTTGCTGTGGAGGGCCCAACTCGTGGATCTTCATGGATGATAACCTTGAAGGGAAGTTTCAAAATGGAGTGACTGAGGGCGGAAAAGGAAGCAAAATTTTGAAAGAGAGGGGGGTTAATTACCGCCGGAGACATAAGACAAACAAAGTACAGGACAAGACACAATGCATTTCGACCTCTTGGGTCTTCTTCAGGCAAAAAACAAATAACATTTAGGACAGTGAAAACGAAGAACGAGAAACCACGTATCTTCTCACGTTCGCCGCAGGACAAAAATGGCAACCGGACGGAAACGAGGCCACCCAGGAGGGGATCATGGGAGAGGAAATAGTGAGGGGGGGGGGGGGGGGGGGAGGAAAGGGGAGGGGGGTGTGAACAAATGAGGTTGTAGTTTGTTTTGTAGAATAGTATGATATATTAGTGACGGTAGAGATTATGGTGGGTTGATAATAGTGCTTAGTGGGGCATACAAAGAAAAAAAAACAACAAATAATAAAAAAATATATTGAAAAAAACTAGAAAATAAAGAACAGATAAATAAATAAAGGAGTTTAATGGGTGGTGATGGTGATGATAGTAGTTATGTGTGTGGATAGATGTACGTGTAGGGAAGCTGGCTGACCCGCTTTTGTAGACAGTGTGGTGTCTTGTCGTGGCAGACAGAGCAAGAGTGACATCGTCCTGACCTCCTCTGTCAAGCTGGCAGCCTCTCTCTTCGAATAGATCCAAGGTATTTGAAGTGGTCCATCTCTTCGGCGGCGTCTGCGTGTTGCAGGTCTTCGTGAGCATGGACCCAGGATACTTGGAATACCAGAGAAGATCATCTCTCTCATCCCGGTGCGCCTATCAGGATATGAACTGCAGGGTAGCCCATGCAGGCCAGTTGTCAGACGGTTTTGAGGTGAAGACAGGAGTGCGCCAGGGATGTCTGTTGTCACCTTTCCTCTTCCTCCTGGATCCCACTGGATCATGAAGACCACAACAACAGGCAGGAACAATGGGATACAGTGGACTCTCTGTGGGACGCAGCTAGATGACCTTGACTTTGCTGACGACCTGGCACTCCTCTCCCACAGTCACACACACGTGCAGGACAAGACCACCCGCCTTGAGACAACATCAGCAGGAACAGGGCTCAAGATAAGCAAGAAGAAGACCGAGCTGATGAAGATCAATACCACAGGCAGCAGCCCAGTCACAGTCGGAGGCGAGCCCATCAGGGAAGTAGATTCCTTTGTCTACTTGGGAAGCGTAGTTGACAAGCAGGGGGGCACCAACCGAGAAATCATGGCCAGGATAGGCAAGGCGCGAGCAGCATTCATCATGCTAAAGAAAATCTGGGCCTCAGGAGAGATCAGGACGACAAATTGCGTATCTCTAATTCAAACGTGAAGTCGGTTCTGCTCTACGGGCTTCGAGACTTGGAGAATGACCAAGGCAATACAGCAAAAAAATTCAGACCTTCATCGACACCTGTGTGACGCACATCTTCAAAATCAGATGGCCAGAAAAATCAACAATGAAGATCTATGGAAGCAAGCAGGGCAGGAACCAGTGGCCAAGCAGATTCTGCGGAGGAAGTGGGGCTGGACTGGACACACTCTCAGGAAGCCAGCATCCAGCACCACGCCAAGCCCTGACTTGGAACCCGCAGGGGAAAGGGAAGAGAGGCCGACCTCGCAGCAGCTGGAGGCGAGACACTGAGGCAGAGAAAAGAGGCAGGGGACCAACTGGACAGGCATTCAGCGAGCAGCCCAGAACCGAGTGCAATGGCGGAGTGTTGTCGATGGCCAATGCTCACCCTAGAGCCATGGGCCTAAGTAAGTAAGTAAGTAAGTGTGTTCACATGGTATAGTACTGAATGCGGAATGCCTATTGGAACTGTTGACCATGTTTTTGCTTTTTTTACCTGAGCCTCCTTACTAGTATGCGCTTGGAGCTTTCTCCAGTCTGCTGATCAGTCTGATGGAGGTCTGCTCCGCTGCCGTCAAATAGTTTCATGTCATCAGTTATACACGGATTGCGCAGAGGCCACTTTTCAATCATTCTGGGAGAGTGGTGAACTCCTGAAGAGTTTCTCGTGCTATATCCCCCTGGTTGAGCTGAATAAGGAGGGCTGGGGATGGGGATGTGTGGGTGTGTGTGGGGGGGGGGGGGGGGGGGGGGGGGGGGGGTGGGCGGGAGGTGGGTGGGGGGGGGGGCTGTCCTTACAAATAGAAGAAGTCTGACCAACTTTTCACACAGAGCCACAAGTTTCACAGCTTCTGACACGTTCCGCAGGTTCTCCGAGAGGAGGGTACGATGCGGGCGAGGTCACGTTCCATGATGAGCCCGTGTCCACCACCTTTGATGTCACTGCCTACCCGGCTCCTCACCTGGTCGCCTTCAGCTACCTGGGGCCAGAGCTGAACGACACGGCAGAGCCATCTGAGGTGAATGACACCATCGTTCAGCTGACAGGGGTCTGCCACACCAAGCCAGGGGTTATCCACATGTCCACCTGCACGGTGACTGTGAGCAGTGTCACCTCTCTCACACCGCGGCAGGATTCTATCAAGTGACCGTCAGCAACTCACAAGGCAGTGGACAGTTCCGTCTACAGGTGCTGTACACAGGTGGGTTAATTGTTCTTGGCTGTATTCATTATGTTGAGGAAGTGGAATATTTTCCGATGGGCTAAGACATGTGTAGGGGTGTCAAAGAACAACAGGGTTTTTCTCGTTGGCTGAAATATGTCGGACATGTCAAAAGATTAAACCGTTTTTCATTTGGCTGAAATATGTCGGACATTTCAAACGATTAAAGCGTTTTTTCTCGTTGTTTAGATATGTCGGACATTTCAAAAGATTAAAGCGACATGTTTTAAAGCGTTTTTCATTTGGCTGAAATATGTCGGACATGTCAATCAAAGTTTTAAAGCGTTTTTCATTTGGCTGAGATATGCCGGACATGTCAAAAGATTAGATTTTTTTTTTCTTGTTGGCTGAGGTATGTGGAACGCGTAAAAAATTCAAGTGTTTTCTTATTGGTGAAGATGTGTGGCGCGCATGGCTAACTACTTATGATCGTTTGCATAAAATCATAGAAAAGCAAGCATTTTTTTCCCCTCCATATTCGTATGAATACCACACCCATGAACTTGAGAGCGGACATCACTCTTGTGACCATCAATCAATAATGTTAGATCTATGTCGATTTGACTTTTTGTTCTTTTAAATTACAAGAAGGAAAAAAAAAGGCATAAGTTCTACAATGACAAAGAAGGAAAGGTGAAAAAGTGTACAGAAAAATGGATGTTATTGCTCATAACTGCGCTCATTTCCATAAACAACGACATTTTGGTTAACCTCGCTTGAAGTGAACGCGTTAGGTGTCTTCTTTTTATCTCATGATTACCGTGATTATGTCAATCCCCCTACAGAGATCAAAAACCAAAAGTTAATGATTATGTCAGAGACCTCTGGCAGGAGGATTGGAATACACAGACGGATTACAAACTCTTTCAGATCCGTCCAAACCTAAAAAAAAAGTTCCTCTCATCCACCTCAGGTGGTCGCAAAGAAGAAACGGTTCTATGCCGGCTGCGGACCGGCCATTCGTATTTTACTCATTCATACCTTTTAAAGAGTGAAGAAGCTCCGTGGTGCATTCCATGTCATGCGCCACTCACAATGAAACATATTCGTTTAGAGTGTTGGGACTTGCATGATGTGAGACACAAACATTTTACAGCAGATTCCATGAAAATCTGTTCAGAGATGTTCCGCTTGATGCGATCTTTGAATTTTTGAAAGAGATCAACATTTTCCATCGGATCTGAGATTTTAGAGGGGAAGGTTTTTTTTAACAAAATTTCGGGTGGGTTTTTAGTAGACGTATTTTAAAGAGTTGTGTGAATGAATGATTTTCGAGTTGATTTTAACGTGGTTACAACCCTGATACGGCCCCTTGCGGTCGGCTGGGCTATAAGCAACATTACCTACTACCTACCATCATTATGTACCCGTAACTGTCATCGATGTGCCAGCTCGACATAGCGTGCAGTCTGATCTCTCTCCCCCCCCCCCCCCCCCCCCCCCCCCAAAAAAAAAAGATGTGAACGTCCGATCGCCTCTTTTACGCCTTTCCTCTCCCACCCTTCTCCCACTTCCCCTCCGATCCATCTCTTCTACCCATCCCTGACTGTTTTCTCACAAAAGGACTGTTTTTCTCACAAAGGACTGTTTCTCTCATAAAAGGACCGTTTTCTCATAACAGGACTGTTCTCTCAGAACAGGGCTGTTTTCTCACAGCAGGGCTGTTTTTTCTCATAATAAGACTGTTTTCACATAATAGGGCTGTTTTCTCATAACAAGACTGTTTTCTCACAACAGGGCTGTTTTCTCATAACAGGACTGTTTTTCTCATAATAGGGCTGTTTTCTCATAGCAGGGCTGTTTTCTCATAACAGGGCTGTTTTCTCATAATAAGACTGTTTTCTCATACCAGGGCTGTTGTCTCATAATAGGACTGTTTTCTCATAATAAGAATTTTCTCATAACAGGACTATTTTTCTCATAACATGGGCTGTTTTCTCATAACAGGACTGTTTTATCACGATAGGGCCGTTTTCTAATAACAGGATTGTTTTCTCGTAACAGGACATTTTCTTATGACAGGACTGTTTTCAACATGAACTGTTTTTCTCACAACAGGACTGTTTTCTCATAACAGGACTGTTTTCTCATAGCGGGACTTTTCTAAATACAGGACTGTTTTCTCATAACAGGACTGTTTTCTCATAACGGGACTATTTTCTAAATTCAGGACTGTTTTCTCACAGCAGAACTGTTTTCTCATAACAGGACTGTTTTCTCATAGCAGGACTATTTTCTCACACAACCGGACTATTTTCTCGTAACAGGACTGTTTTTTATCATAACAGGGCTATTTCCCCTCCTTCATTTGGACAGTCCTGAAAGTGCTTTGTTCGTTCGGGTTGTGTTGTGACGGAACTGAAAACTCAGACTGAAACTATACGAACAGAGCTGAGTCTTGATGCAGTCCTTGAGCAGGAAAACTAAAGGTATTCAGTGCTTCACAAGCTAACATTGATAGCAACGCCTCCTGCATCCCTAACAAACACTTTGTTGTTGTTGTTGTTGTTGTTTGTTGTTGTGGTTGTTGTTGTGGTTGTTGTTGTGGTTGTTGTTGTTTTGTTTTTTGTATCCACCCTTGCTGTCGGAGATTGTCGATGTAGCAGCTAAATATTTCGATTTGTCGTGCACATTTCAACGTCTTAATGCCACTGTTTGTGCGAGACGACATCCTGATAGAGGTTGATATTTTGAGAGAGAGAGAGAGAGAGAGAGAGAGAGAGAGAGAGAGAGATGCGTAGCCCGCACGGGGCAATAAGGTAGGATTTATTAATGGTCTGTGTACCAGTCGACTTTTCTGAGAGGTGCTTTCTAACGGTTGAATAGGGTCAAACGATCTACTGTGAGATAGGTGCATTCTTTCATAGCGTACCGGCGGGATAAACAGTTTTAGCATCGTATGATGTGAAGGCGGTTCAGGTGAGGAGGGGTGGGGGTGGGCGAGTGTATGGCTGATATATACGATTCGGCTCACAAATACGCGCGAGAGCATGTGCGCGCGCGCACGCGCGCTCACTCTCTCTCTCTCTCACACACAAACACACACACACACACACACACACACACACACACACACACACACACACACACACTCACATAAGAGGTATGCTTAGATTCGAAAAAGGACTTTGGAAAGCGTGCTCAAAACGTACTCTCAACAAAATCTATCAGTGCTTATTCGTGCGATCTTCTGAATGAAACTAATATAGATCAAAATAACATTGCTAAAAATCCAACGTTTTCTCCAGTGCCAAAATGGGAACAATCAACAGCAATCTTTGATACACAATACACAGATTTATCAAAAAATGACTCACCTAATCTTTTAAAAACTCACGTATGCTCTCATTTAGAAAATAATTACAATAATCATTTAAAAATATATACGGATGGTTCAGTGCTTGATAATTCAAATTCAGGAGCAGCCTTCGTAATCCCTAGTTTACACATTCAAAAGTTATTTTGTCTTGGTAACAACTTATCTATATACAGTGCAGAACTATTTGCTATATTGAAGTCCTTGGATTTCATACTAACTTTTCCCATTAACAACAGTCAACTTTTAATATGTGCGGATTCGAAAGCAGCTCTTCGTTCGATAAAGTCGCCAAATTCACGCATACGCCAAGATATGATAATTGAAATAAATCATTTAATACACCTTCTTTCAATCAAAGGAATTACTGTGACTTTTTGCTGGGTGCCTTCTCACTGCGGCATAAATGGAAACGAAAGAGTAGTCGAGCTGCAAAACAAGCAGCCCAAAATAGTAATGATGCTGTGTCCGTTAATGTTCCATTAGATTTAACAGAATGCTATTCAATCATTAATAGAAAATCTCATGAAAACGCTAAAATCTTATTGTTAAATACAGACATACAGTATAGTCGTAATTGTTTTAATCAACATGACGGAGACAACACAAAAACAGACCATCCAAGCGTTTTATTTTCTCATCTAGAGAGATTGAGAGTCTTATTCATAGACTTCGTTTAAATTCAATCAAAAC
>JADBJO010009239.1:72500-77500 GCA_016801955.1 Conus betulinus
TCTCTGGCAAGGGAGACGACTCTTGTGTCTCACGTCAAGTGATAACGTATAAGCCCCGCCGATTACCGTCCCTTACCTCTCAGACAAAAGCCAAAGAAGACCTCTCCAGCTGGCATCGACGGCTGGTTCCACAACTGTCGCTCCTGCCGCGGAATGGTCTTCGGCTCTATCATGCCAGAAGCGATGCTCCTCTTCCTGTGTCTGTCTGTCCGTCAGTTCAGGGTGATGATGCTGGTCTTGTTGCTTTTTCCCTGGAACTGTGTGGATCTTCAGGTGGACTGTTCTCTGAGCTAAGGGCGCATCGCTAGCTGGGAAGAGGGGAGAAGGGTGGATAGAGGGCGAGGCTATATCGCTGATTAACTTGAAGTACTAAAATAAATGAACGTCATGACACTAGAAAGTAGTAGTAGTAGTAGTAGTAGTAGTAGCTGCAGCAGCAGCAGCAGTAGTAGTAGTAGTGGTAGTAGTAGTAGCAGCAGCAGCAGCAGCAGCAGCAGCAGCATAGTAGCAGCAGCAGCAGTAGTAGTAGCAGCAATAGTAGTAGGAGTAGCGGTAGTAGTCGTAGTGGCACATGTTTGTATTCTATGTGACTAACGATAGAATCTCATGATGTGCATGTTACAAGAAATGCACACGACGAGTGAAGATAACGTTCATGGCACGGCACAGAGGCAATCAATGAAATAACAATGGAACAAATCAATGGACACAGACTAGGAAAATGTCACCTGCCCAACACACACACACACACATCATCGTGGACGTTTTTCACATGGCAAATAACGCATGCGTCCGCTCAAAAATGAAGGAAAGTCCAGACATGCACGTCGTGAAAAAAAAAAAAAAAAACCACCGCAATCTTCCTTCTCTGTTACTGACCAATATTTGTCCTGTCTCTCTCTGCAGACCAGAGACTGCACCTGAGGATATCTTCAGATCGCTGCCAGAACGCCAGGAGCCGGCAGGTGAGTCGGACACACCTGGTGTTGTTAGTGACGCTCAGTCGTCAAGAAAAAAAAAAAGAAAAACCCTGCACCAATCCTACCGTTTGAAGACGATGCAGTGGATGTCAAACCGCGATTGAAACGAACAGTAAGAGCTGGTGTTCATCTCTTATACACACTCTATCCAGGGGGGGGCGGGGGGGGGGGGGGGGGGGGGGTCGACTCCAGTGACACGTTTTGACAACCTTTGCTCCCAACTGACAGGTCTTCACAACCCTGTTGGCGTCAGACTCTTGGTTCGAAGTCTGGGGTTCGACTTCGGCTGATGACAGTCTTCTTCGTCTTCGTCTTCGTCTTCGTCTTCGTCTTCGTCTTTTTTTTCGTCTTCTTCTTTGTCTTCGTCTGCTTCTTGTTCTTGTTCTTGTTCTTCGTCTTCTTCTTCTTCTTCTTCTTCTTCTTACTTCTTCTTCTTCTTCTTCTTCTCCTCCTCCCCCCCTCCTCCTCCTTCTCTCTTCTTCTTCTTCTTCTTCTTCTTCCTCCTCCTCCTTCTTCTTCTTCTTCTTCTTCTTCTTCTTCATCTTCTACTTCTCCTCCTGCTCCTTCTCCTTCTTCTTGTTCTTGTTCTTCTTCCTCTCTCTTCCTCATCCCCTTCTTCCTCTTCTTCTTCATCTTTTTTTTTTTTTCTATTTCTCTTCTTCTTCTTCTTCTTCTTCTCCTCCTCCTCCTCCTCCTTCTCCTCCCCCTCCTCCTTCTTCTTCTTCGTTCACTCAGACAGGAACCCAAGAGACACTGACGAAGGCTGCTGTACGGTTGAGGCCCTCCAGTGCTCCATGAAGCTTTTCCTCTCATCGGTGTGCTGGCAGGCCAGGTCTGATCCGAAGAGGCTTTCTGTGCGGAATTAGCACTTGAGTAGACTCTCATCCCCTTCAGATAAGACTTGAACTCCAAGGGCCCCGTGCGTGGACGCATGTATTGCAGGTCTTGCATGCACGTTCAGTTCTGCAAGCTACGTTCCGGAGAAGAACACGATACGTTAGAGCCACAACTATCTTGAAATACGCCATTTTGAGAAATGGCCACTTGAAGATTTCACAGGTCTCCAAAAATTACACCTCTGCATGCAGAACTTCCAAACTTGGGAAAAACAAACGCTAGATAGTGTTCTGAAGCTGTAGAAACGGGGTTAAAAAAAAACTCAAATGGAAACCACAGGATTACGCAATCTTAAGAAGTAAACACTCTTGGTCTGAAAAGAAAGGCTTTCATCTTCCCAGAATTTTGAAGCACAACTAATTAACAAGACTTAGATAGTTGTGGCACACAACAGCAAGACCTTCACAGCTGAAATTCTCGGACCACAACTGATCAGCTGCATGTTAGTGACTTGTGGCCTGGAACATTCCTATCAGTTTGAGGTAATAGTTTTGGAATACAACTGTCTTCTGTGGCTCTAGCCACCTGTGGCACGGACAAACTGTCCCACTGTTAGGAATATTTGAGACCACAGTCTCTGACTGCTAGCTGTTCTTTTGTGGCATGCAGAATCTGGTTGGATGTGAACAGGGCAACAACAGTTTCTTTGCTATCAACCAAAAACTAATAAATGTTTCATAGCCATGTTTCAGCATGTTAAACAGACTGTATTAATACACCTAAAGATATGAAAAAGTCAAATCACATTTTTTCGAAATAAACAGTTGTGGCTGTAATGCATCGAACAGGTCTTGGTGTCCCCAGTGGGTTGAATTATACCGGGGAGAGGGAAAGTGTCTCCGCCTTAGAGTTCCGTCTTGCAGTGTGAAGGCGTTCGCCGCTTTCTGTTGATTTGATGGGCTCTGGCTGTTTTCTGTTCCTGAGTTCGCTTTCTGTTCACTCCACGTGGCTGATGATGGTGCTGAACTGTCATGCTTAAAGCGTGATCACGTCAAAAGTGGAGTAACATCATATGTGTATGTGTCTGTGTGTGTTTGTTTGTGTGTCTGTGTCTGTGTGTGTGAGCCTGTGTTTATGATGTCACATGTACATATAATTGTATAATATAGATAGATAGATAGATAGATAACAAAATAATACATTCCAAGGGTAAGTACCGAGCACCATTCCAGCAACTTACAGAGCAGCTTGGTGTGTGTGTGCATACATCGTGATGATGTCATATATGTCATATATAATGTCATGCACACGCACACATTCACACACACACACACACGCACGCACGCACGCACGCACACACACACACACACACGCACGCACATATACACATACACGCGCGCGCACACACACACACACGCGCGCGCGCGCGCGCGCGCGCGCACACACGCAAACACGACGCGTTTCGACCTCTTAGGTCTTCTACAGGCAAGATGGTGCAGACAAACGAATCACAAGTCAAAACACGACGCGTTTCGACCTTTTAGGTCTTCGGGCAATATACCTTCTTGCCTGAAGAGGACCTAAGAGGTCGAAACGCGTCGTGTTTTTTCTTGTGATTCGTTTTTCTGCGTTTTCTTGGCGGTTCGCTATTAATTACATTTAAAACTTACTGCTCTAGATTGTATCATGACGCAATTTATTCATTACTTCTATTGGAAGGGGCAGACGGAGGGGAAGAGGATGGGGGGGGGGGGGGGGGGGGGGGGGGGAAGTTGAGAGTGCTACGTTTCTGATTGAGTACAGAGGGGGGACAGACTGCGAAAGCATGCATCCTAAAGCCTTCATTCCTTGTCTGCTCAAAGATCGTTCCATTCTTCAATCCAGATACTGAAGTGATGCCAGATATTGTGCCATATTCTGCACTATTATTGTCTCCATGAAAGAGCTTGTGGCGCTACCCGTGTCTCCGCGTGTGTGTGTGTGTGTGTGTGTGTGTGTGTGTGTGTGTGTGGTGTGTGTGTGTGTGGGGGGGGGGGGGGGGTGGTGTGTGTGTGGGTGTGTGTGTGTTTTTTTTTCTGTCCAGATAATGCCAGAAAAAATAACCCAAACTAACCAAAACAAAAATCAAACAAACTACCGCACCAATAGTAACTAAACTTTGTAGAAAGATAGAGCGTGGTCTTGGGGGATGGGGATGGGGGAGGTGAAGAACCGTTAGAAGTGTGTGAATCCGTGCTTGGGATCTAACACGGTTATGTTACAATTCCCTTCTTCAGCCAAACAATGATAAGTGAGTTTGTATCATAATCACAATGAATTCAACTAATGAACTGAACCACATTGAACAAACAGCATAATTTGAAAAGAAATATATATATAGCTCAGTGTTTAAAGAGATGCAAAATGATATCATAGAAAAATAGTTATATGCCATTTTTTTTTTCATTTAAAGAAAACTTGTGGACGTTTAATCCAAAGCCGGTATCGCTGATGTTGTTGTCATGAAGCATGCTTGACCAATCGAAGTTGGATGCGTATCTTAATTACCAAGGGACATGACTCAAACAAAACTATGTTAGGCCTACAACGTGGACCTAGTTCATAACTACGCTCTGTTTCAACAGGAGCACGTAACAGGACTGCAGCGGACAATCCATACGCTGAGATCAATCCCTCGGCCATGATCGATGCTGGAAGAATGCCTGCCCCGGGGACAAATTATCAAGAAGGTAAGTGCGGTCGTGTTGTCTTGAATCGTCCTTGTTCGTCGAATGCACGTCAATGCTGCAGCAGCCGGACAGAGATGGGCGCATGAAGTTCACCTTCCTGCTGGCTAGCTCACATGTCTGGCGTTCTCAAATCCCTTATTTCTCTCTGGTTCTTTGGGTTCCAGAGTAGACATATTACTTACTTATGTGCTGGCATGCGCACCTGTATGTCTTTCTGATCGTAATCCTTCCAGGATATTGCTGTCCAGTCTGTTGCATACATTCTCGAAGTACCTGCAGAGGTAAAAGTGATCGTTATTTTGCATATGTAGGTCCCTCGGTGTTCGAAGACTTAGTCAGTCAGTCAGTCATTCCCCTGACCGCTGGGGTCGTTGGGGGGACGTGATGAGGCAGCCACCGTTTCTCTCCAGGCTCTTCTGTTTGTAGCTGTCGTGAGGAGATCTGGCATGGTCAT
>JADBJO010009239.1:85000-86014 GCA_016801955.1 Conus betulinus
TTTTATTATATCGTTTGCTTTCAGTGCTTTAATTCTACTTTGCTGGGCCGCTTAATCGATTCTTTAAATGCAAGAAATCTCTATGCCCGGACGGGTGTCATCCACGATAAAACCACATCAGAAATGTTAGGTTCTACTGAGATATCAGTGTGGTGTGTGTGTGTTGTGTGTGTGGTGTGTGTGTGTGTGTAAAACTCATGAACAACGATTTGCTGCGCCGTGTTATTCATTCCTGGAGATGGAGCAACCGTTTCAGGGTTTTCATCATCCATGGCTCGAACGCAATCAGTAACAGTTTTCCTGACTGTACAAATCATTGACCCCAATGCATCAATGATAGTCTGGCGGACTGTACATCGATCCCATAATCAGAAAGCATAGGCGGGGCGGGCTTTTGCCTCCGTGGTCGTAGTCTGGAATGCCTGGTATTTAGCCGTGCTGCAAACATCGTGGCCAGAGCGCGTGGGACATGTTGTGGAAGCGGAAACACGAAACCCATTGAAGCCCTTTTCTGGAAGCTAAGTTTCATAGGTAAGGCGCCTCGTGAAGCTTTTCTTTGCGCTGCTCAGTGCACTGTTGACGGTGTTTCGTTTGGTGTAAATATTCCATCTTTGTGTTGTTAGACAGGGTTAGTATTATTTTTTTGCTGCGTCTGTAATTAGTTTACTGCATCCGATGCCGAGTTCCAACTAATTCCAGACGACAGTCCAGTAAAGCAATGGGAAACCGAACAAAAAATAATACACCCTGTCTCCAACACAGATGGAATATTTACACCAAGGAAACACGGTCAACGTGCACTGATAGAACAGAGCACTGAGCAGCGCAAGAAAATGCCTTCCACGAGTAGGGGCGCCTTACCTATGTAAACTTAGCTTCCATGAAAGGGCGTTCAATTGGGTTCGTGTTTCCGCTTCCACAACTGGTCCAAACCGGATCGCTCTGGCCACGATGTTTGCAGCACGGCTACATACCAGGCTATTCCAGACTACGACACGGAGTCAAAAGCCCGCC
>JADBJO010009240.1:0-2500 GCA_016801955.1 Conus betulinus
GAAAGAAACACAAAAGCGATCAGAAGCTTTGGCTGTTTATTGGAAAAACAAAACTAGAAAGCTAAACAAAGACATCCTTGATCAGGTGGGTAAAACAACAAACACCACTCCTCTCTCTCTCTCATCGCTCGTCTCTCTCTCTCTCTCTCTCTCTCTATCTCTCTCTCCCTCTCTCTCTCTTCATGTGCAGTTCCGAAAGAAATTTCTGCTGATAGCTTAAATCAGCGCTGATCAAACAAAAAAGATTGAGCCACAACTTCTCAAAAAGAATTCCTGAGTCAAAAAAAACATTAAATCTGAATCAGTAGTTCCTTCAGTAACGATTTATGATGTTTATTTTTCATCTTGTTCATTAAAACAGACAGGCATTCGCGGTCCTGACGATCTGGATGGAAACATTCTAAAACTTAAGGCTCCTCTCATTACTGACTTATTAACATATTTATATAATCTTTGTATGATAAAAGTTATTCCCTACTATTCTCAAGCAAGCCAGATAATCCCACTCTTCAAATTCGGAGAAGAAACAGATCCTTCAAGTTATAAAACCATTTCCCTTGTGTCTCTTTCTTTCTAAGCCGTTACTAAAGCATGTCAATAAATACTTTATGTCTCATATTACCAAATACGACTTACTCCATCCTAACCAACCTGGATTCAGACCCAGCCATTCTTGTCATACTGCATTAACAAATCTGGTTGATCAATGGTTAGAAAAGAAGAAGGTTAATTTCACTGGGGTAGTATTCATTGACTTTGCAAAAGCAGTTGACGTTATTGATCACAAATTATTACTGAGGAAAACTGGCTATCTATAAATTTTTCCACTCACATCCTTTTCTTTCCAGTCGTCAACAATCAATTTTCCTATGTAACATACAGTCCAGATTCTTACCACTAAAATTTGTTGTACCACAAGGATCAGTACTTGGTCCTCTTCTTTTTTTTTACTATACGTGAAATGGTCTACCTTTACATATCAATGGCTCATGCAATCTTTTTGCCGATGAAACATCTATCCACTCTAAGCACTCTGACCTAAATCTCCTATTCATTAAATTACAAGAGAATATTATTCAATTAGTGACCTGACCAAACTAAATCACATTTTCTTAAAGGAACAGAAATCGAAATATATGATTATAACTTCGCGACAGAAAAGGGAAAAAATTAATTTCGACTATACCCACCATTACACTGGTGACAAGTTACTTGAAGAAGTGAGCACTCATAAGATTTTGGGAGTCACCTTAGACCATAATCTCACTTGGCCGCTCCATATTAATTGTATACGCAAACGTGTATCACAAAAAAAAATGTCCAGCTCTCAAAAATCCAAAACTTTCTGAATATGAACACCCGAACGCAGTGCGTCAATTCTTTTTTAATCTTCTAGCATCAATTCATTGAAACCTTTAGTTCGTACTCATAAGTGAGCTCTTAAAGTTATATTCTTGTAAAATGCCATCATTAACATTACAGGACCATGCAAAGCTAGATACTCTTTCCGCTGTCACACAGACTTTAATACAATAAAGCAATACTGATGCACAGAATAATGAATGGTTATGCACCTTCGACTCTAGCCGCAAAATTTCCGCTCAACCAATAAAGATACACCAGTAATATACTTATCTGTAAACCTAGAACTGATCTTTTCAAAACAAGTCTTCATTACTCAGGTGGAACACTTTTGGAACTCTATACCCAATAGACATTAAACAAAAAGTAGTATTGCTTCTTTTAAGGCAGCATATAACACATTTACTATTTCAAAGCTTTTTTTTAACTTAACACATTGACAAATTCAGTGAATATTGGATCATTTTGAAACAACGCTATTTCCTATGCATGAGTATATCTATCTGTTTATGTATATCGTATATGTATTTATTTGTGCATTATGTATGTGTATGCATGGATGTGAGGCTCGCGCTCGCATGTGAATTTGTGTGCGTGTATGTGCGCATGCGTGTGCGTGTGTTAGCTTTTTTTTTTTTTTCTTTTTTTCTCCGTGTTTTTTTCTTCTTTTTTTTTTTTTTTTTTTTTTGTTCATTTATTTCATTTATTTCTTTATTCCTATTTCTTTCTTTTTTCTATTTTTTTTCTTTTGTCAGTAGACATCCCTCCCATCATTCGCACGCACGCGCTTCTTCTTCTTCTTCTTCTTCTTCTTCTTCTTTTCTTCTTCTTCTTAGTATTATTATTATTATTATTACCATTATTATTATTATCATTATATTCGCTCACACAACAAACAAATCCAAAAATAGAACTTACCATTACCTCCAACTTCCGCGGGTTCCTTTCGTACATCCCCCATCTGCCCTATACCCATTAAAGTAAGGACAAAGCAGAACTTTGTGACAGTGACAGACAGGCAAAAAAGAGAGAGACAGGTGAAAGGGAGGACAACGGAGAGGAGATTCAGACAAACGGAACCAGCAAAAAAAAAACGAGTTGGATCCTATGGGGAGACAAAGAGAGAGGCAGAGACGCC
>JADBJO010009240.1:7500-17500 GCA_016801955.1 Conus betulinus
TCCGCCGGGCCGTATCGGTACGGGTTGGTGGGGGTGGGGGGGGGGGGGGGGGCTTTTTTTCCTTGGAAGTTACCATTGGTTCTGACTCCATTTCCCATACAGACCTTCGAATGAGACTATAAACCGAGGTTCTGTGTGGGAACGCACGCATAACATCTTGCACACACGTGTGAAATCCCATCACCAACTTTCCGAAGAGAAAGCCAGTTTGACCATTGGTATGGATGGAAATACATAGCATGCACCTTGCGTGAGAAATTGGAAGACTGAAGGAAGTAAACAGCATTAAAAAGAAGGGAAAGACCGTCAAGGCTAGGGGAGAGTACGGCCAGACAGACAACGCACTGATGATCAATAACGTCCCCAAACCGCGTCAGCGTTCAAGAGAACATCGGCAAAAACTTCCCATTAACGGTCGGAGATCAAAAGGAAATCCGAAAGTGCCCTGGGGACTCATTACACTGAGGCGAAGCAGGAAATTAACAGCGGGGAGATCACGTGTCAACACGGTCATCCTGACCTCCACGACACAAGAGTCGGCGAGCGAGCGAGCGAGCATGAGCGAGCATGTAGAGAGAGAGAGAGAGAGAGAGAGATAGAGAGAGAGAGGGTGGGAGAGAGAAAGAGAGAGAGAGAAAGAGAGAGGGAGAGAGAAAGAAAGAGAGAGAGAGAGAGAGAGAGAGAGAGAGAGAGAGAGAAAGAGAGAGAGAGAGAAAGAGAGAGAGAGAGGGAGATGTCCGTGAGATAGAAAGAATGCCATGGAATCGAAAACAGAAATGATGAAGCCGTACTAAAGCTATCCACATAGAAGAAATAGACAAGCCTAATACAAAATCTAAAACATATGGACAAAAATGGCACAAACATAATAAAAGTGTAACTGACAAAGAAAGAGACACCAAAGTCACCCTATCGCCGGCACGATCTTCACTTACACACACACACACACACACACACACACACACACACACACACACACACACACACACACACACACACACACACACACACACACACACCCACACACACACACACACACACACACACAAGTACGCGCGCGCGCGCACGCGTATGCACGCTCGCATACACGCATGCATGCACGCATGTACGCATGTAAACACGTACGCACTCATACACGCAAGCACGCACGCTTTACACACCACACACACACACACACACACACACACACACACACACACACACACACACACACACACAAACACACACACACACACACACACACACACACACACACACACACACACACACACACACACACACACACACGTGCCCCCGCGAGGGCACACACACACAAACACGCACGCATCCACACACACACACATACTCTCTCTCTCTCTCGGGCCTGGTTAACGCCGGGATACATTATGAAGCAAGCATACAGTACAGGCCCGTCATACAGTCTCACACCAGAATGGAAATCCGTAGCATCCTCATTCTCGTCGTCGATCAGCATATAAAAAAGGTCTCAAATTCTGTGGTCCTTCATCCCCTGCTCTCATGGTGACCTCAGTTTAGATATCCTCTCCACGTCTGTGACCTTTGTTTGATTCCGTCGGGGTCACTGGTATCGGTGAGTTCATGGGGGCTGTCGTTGGACGGACGTGGTGGCGCCCTCCGCAGGGAGAGCTCACTCACGCCGGCTCCGCGACTGAGCAATTATTGTCGTCTGTAGCGGGCTTAGTAGGTGGTGTCCTGCGCATGTTGGATCAGAACAGGCGTCCCTGAACACCACCGAAGTGACTCGGCAGCAGTGCAGTATCTCCTCCGATGGGTTGCCTCTTGATGATTTGACATTGACTGCTCCCCGTGGAATGCCGGTGCAAGGGCTGCGGCTGTGGACGGGGTGTCGGAATAATGAGTGGCTTGGGACAGCCAAAAAAAGGAGGGGAGGGGGGGGGGGGGGATAAAAAGGGAAACAAGAAACACAAAAAGGAAAAAAAAAAAAAAAACGAAATCAGAAAAAAAAAGATGCTACTGCCAGACAAGGAGATGGATGATTGATGAGGCAAGATAATGAGCGCATACAAGAATTTAAGGGCAGAACTGTCTTCCTGTGAGTGCGTGACTAAGACATCGACACAGATCTGATGTAGGCGTGGATGGTACTCTCTGCAATGAACCACCACTTCGGAACTACACCATGACCAGTCTACAAGAGCGCTACAACCCCACGACCAACCTGCAAAATGAGGAGTACGGGTGGGGGGTCATAGACAGAGTGTCAGACAGGGTGGTGGTAAAGCCAGCGGGAGGGAGGGAGGTGGCAGGAGAGGAGAGGACGGGGGGGGGGGGGGGGGGGGGGGGGTAAATGTGAAGTACACAATGATCACCACCATCTCTACATAATGTTCTATACCTCTATTGTATTCAAATACGTTAAAAAAAGATCTCTCTCCTCTCTCTCTCCTCTCTCTCTCTCTCTCTCCTCTCTCTCTCTCTCTCTCTCTCTCTCTCAGCAAACTGAACTCTGGGTAGGAGCCGGTCGGCGCAAAAATATATATATATATATATATATATATATATATATATATATATATATATATATATATATATATATATATACCGAATTTGTAGCGCTTTTCCAGTTTTTCTCAAAGCTGTTTGACTCTCAGGTGCAGCCAATCTTACAATATGGAGCAGAAATTTGGGCACTTGAGAAAAGCGTCGTAATCGAAAATGTGCATTTGTATCCTATGATTTTTTTTTAATGTAGATAATCGAACACTGAATGATTTTAGTATATGGATCTGGGAAGATATCCGAATTATGTTTATTCGTTTTTTGAAATGCATTAAATACTGGCTGAAATAACAAGAATGGACGAAATTAAAATACCTTTTGAAGCTTATAAAATATTGAGAAATTTGAACTGTAATAGCGAGAAGACATGGGCTACTAATGTTCGTCATTGTTTTTAAATTCATATGGCTTTGCTTACGTTTGGGATAACCAGGGCGTTGGAAATGTCATAGGGTTCTTGAAATGTTTTAAACAAAGAATCACTGACTGCAGATGGCAGGACTGGCATGATTATATTTACAGCAGTGACAGATTTTTCGCAGTACAGACTCTTTAAAACAACTAATGCGATAGAGCCATACATTAAAATGGATATGAACAGATATATTAAGAGTGTGCGAAATAAGTTTAGATTTGGTGTTTCTGATATAGGAGAAATGATTCAGATTCAGATGAAGAATAGTTGAAATATGCTAAATTGTCGGACAGTCTGTCACACTGCATTTCTTCTTGCATGAAAGTACATGCAATAGAACAATATGGTGTTTGCGTGTGTGTGTGTGTGTGTGTGTGTGTGTGTGTGTGTGTGTGTGTGTTCACTTATCATGGATATTTGTACTTGAGTAATCTTTCTGGCACAAGCTACATATTTTTGCTCGTACTAATTTCTTGCGTGTCGCCGGCAAACTGAGAGAATTGTACGCCCCCCACTACAGGTGTACATTTCTTATATAGGAGCATCAAATTATAGACAAGTAAGGCGAGGCTGGCTGTTCATGTCAGCATGTGCATTTCATTTTCAGTTATGGGTGACGTGTTATCATCTGCAGTCAGTGATGATTTTATTTCATTTTGTCTGGTCCGAACAACAAGCGCTGTTTCTAAGTCCAAACACTTCGAAAGCTGAAAATTCGTTTAAACAATTTTTATATCAGTCATACGGTATTCTCACCTTTAATTCAGTCAGTGATAAGGTTTCTCACTTTTAGTTCAATGATAAGGTTTTCTCACTTTTAGTTCAATGATAAGGTTTTCCTCACTTTTAGTTCAGTGATAAGGTTTTCTCACTTTTAGTTCAGTGATAAGGTTTTCTCACTTTTAGTTCAGTGATAAGGTTTTCTCACTTTTAGTTCAGTGATAAGGTTTTTTCTCACTTTTAGTTCAATGATAAGGTTTTCTCACTTTTAGTTCAATGATAGGTTTTTTTCTCACTTTTAGTTCAATGATAAACAGGGGACGCGGAAGACTGTTGACAGCTAGATACTGTTTTAGATCGTGAAGCTGTCTCTCCTGTGACAGCTAGATGCTGTTTTAGATCGTGAGGCTGTCTCTCCTGTGACAGCTAGATGCTGTTTTAGATCGTGAGGCTGTCTCTCCTGTGACAGCTAGATGCTGTTTTTAGATCGTGAGGCTGTCTCTCCTGTGACAGCTAGATGCTATTTTAGATCGTGAGGCTGTCTCTCCTGTGACAGCTAGATACTGTATTAGATCCTGAGGCTGTCTCTCCTGTGACAGCTAGATGCTGTATTAGATCCTGAGGCTGTCTCTCATGTGTTGATTCTGTCATAGTCCAAAGCGATTTTCACTCATGGGTCAGGGTAAACCTGTTTCTTTTCTTTCAAAAATGCAACACATACGATGTACAAGCCACATTACAGGCCGAAATTCATACGGTCTTATGCCTTGCCGCCCTTTTTAACACGTAATGCAGCTTTCCTTATGAGCTGAAGAGAGTTTTCAGTTCTCTCCTGTGACATCTAGATGCTGTTTTAGATCGTGAGGCTGTCTCTCCTGTGACAGCTAGATGCTGTTTTTAGATCGTGAGGCTGTCTCTCCTGTGACAGCTAGATGCTGTTTTAGATCGTGAGGCTGTCTCTCCTGTGACAGCTAGATGCTGTATTAGATCGTGAGGCTGTCTCTCCTGTGACAGCTAGATGCTGTATTAGATCGTGAGGCTGTCTCTCCTGTGACAGCTAGATGCTGTTTTAGATCGTGAGGCTGCCTCTCCTGTGACAGCTAGATGCTGTTTTAGATCGTGAGGCTGCCTCTCCTGTGACAGCTAGATGCTGTTTTAGATCGTGAGGCTGCCTCTCCTGTGACAGCTAGATGCTGTTTTAGATCGTGAGGCTGCCTCTCCTGTGACAGCTAGATGCTGTTTTAGATCCTGAGGCTGTCTCTCCTGTGACAGCTAGATACTGTATTAGATCCTGAGGCTGTCTCTCATGTGTTGATTCTGTCATAAGTCCAAAGCGATTTTCACTCATGAGTCAGGGGTAAACCTGTTTCTTTTCTTTTAAAAATGCAACACATACGATGTACAAGCCACATTACAGGCCGAAATTCATACGGTCTTATGCCTTGCCGCCTTTTTAACACGTAATGCAGCTTCCTTATGAGCTGAAGAGAGTTTTCAGTTCTTGCTTGGTCCGGTATTTTTTCTTTTAACAGAAAAAGCTGCAACAAACAGGTCTGTACCTTATCCTTTCCCGTTTTCATATCTTTTGACGCATAGTTTAGTTTCTTTCATTGTGATGTGTCCGTCTTATAGTTTGTGTTATTCTTCGTGTAGGACTCTGAGCCTACTTTCCAGTATAGTTTTCGATTAAGATCTTCAGTAACACTTTTCTTTCTGTTAATCTTAGTTTATTTTTCTTCATGCATAACGTCTTAGTTCCTTTCGTCTTTTTTTTTTTTCTTACAGTTTTCCATGTGTTCAACCGTACAGTTTCTCATTTCAAGGCAAGGGAATTTCTCTTTTACCCTCGGAGTTCGATCTGGCATTCGATCTGAGAAACCCACGATACCTAGATTAATCACTCTGAAATAAGTTTTAGTTTGTGATGGTTTTATGGAATGTGTTTATACCTTTTCAGTGCTATACTCGGAAGTCTTATATATTTCCTTTTTTTCTTTGTGGAGTTGAGTTTTCATTTATCGTAGAATGTTCCAATTTTCATGTGTACTTTCATCAGTATGAAATAAAACAAAATGCGTATGAAATCTTAATTTTTTTCTTCTTGAGTTTTCAACTTCATTACTGTTTTTGAACACACACACACACACACACACACACACACACACACACACACACATACACACGCGTATGTACGCACATGCGCGCACAAGCGCGCGCGCGCGCACACACACACACACACACACACACACACACACACACTCGCACTCACGAAGAGTTGTGGGATCAATAGCTCACTTTCAATACACACACCAGGTCCTCATACAAAAAATGTCAACCAGAATGTATTTCCTACGCAAATTGAGGAATCTGCATGTCCAGCCAAAAATTCTTAAAACATTTTACAGGAGTTTTATTGAGTCTGTCTTGACTTTTTCATGCATTTGCTGGTATGGAAATCTTAATGAAAAAAAAAAAAGCAAACTCTTGGATAGCGTTGTGAACATCGTTGGTAAGATTTTGGTGAGAGAGACAGGAGTGTATGAGTGAGTTGTATGAAAGGCGTGCGATCAACAAGGCTCGTGCGATTGTTAGTGACAGTGGGCATACGCTTGCGCGACAGTTTGAGCTCCTTCCATCAGGCAGACGATTTTGTGTCCCAGAGCTAAGCTGATGCGCACAAAAAAGAGCTTTGTGTTCAAATCCATTGCGCTTTTAACAACAAACACAAAGCCATTGCGCTTTTAATTAAACAAACACAGCGTGTAAGAAGAGGCGGTGGATCACCTGTGACACAAGCATGTGCGCGGGTGTGTATGTCTGTGAGCAAGCGGGAAAGTATAGATGCTGGAGTGTGGGTGTGTGTGTGTTGTGTGTTATGTGTGCATGTCCTGGAACAGTGAGGAATAGAAATGTCTGGAATATGTCTTATCTTAATGATTTTTAATGATAAATCACCTCTCTCTCTCTCTCTCTCTCTCTCTCTCTCTCTCTCTCTCTCTCTCTCTCTCTCTCTCTCTCCTCTCTCATACGTGCACACATTTATGTATATATAATTATGAGTGGCTGAGTGCATGCTTTATTTGCACTACCAAAAAAGAGAAAGATTGAAATTCCCATTTTGGTGATACACGCATGTTTTTATGTTTGAAAGTAATTTTAATTTTCAGTGTGACGTTTGTAACTATAAATATGTATGTCTTAACTTTTAGGGCAGCGGTCACAAATGTAATTTCTCTTGTAACGAGAGATAACAAAGTTTTCTGAATCTGAATCTGAATCTGGATCTGCTCCACTTGGTTTGTCCGTCAGACCCGAACGCATGTCACCACGCCAAGCGATAGCACGTGATATACGTTAGAGGACCCGCTCACTGGCTGACATCGTGACGTCCATCTGACAGTTGTTAACAAGACTTGCTGAGGGCAAGAAAACTTACCACCACATTTCTCTATTGAGGGTGGGTTTTTTTGTTTGTTTGTTTTGTCGTTTTTTGGTTTGCTCTTCCTCTCTTTCAGGTTATGCACTGTAGTAATTGATTCGAACGAATATCGCTTATGGGGTGGTTTTTGTCTTTTGGTATTTATTTCATTTTATTTTTTGTTTTTGGTAGGTAGGTAGGTAGGTAGGTAACTTGTATAGCCTCGCGGCTTCTTGTGCTCCGTCGATATATATGTCAGTATTGCTCAAGGGGTGTTAATCGCGTGTTTCAGTTACATATATATATATTGGTATGAGAAAAGTCTCAGTCATCAAAGTCAAATTTTATGTCTTTAAAACTTACATCTTCATCAAGGAGGCTTTTTAAGTGTTTAAGAGTGTCAGTAAGTTTAATGTAAGTTGGTAGAGAATTCAATCTGTTAACTACTCTGATAGCAAACGAATTTCTCCTTAGGTTAGTGTTACGAAAACGAACAAACAATTTGCCTTCATTGCCTCTTGTGATATCCAACTTACTCACTTGGAAACAAGAGTTAAAATCAATATCTTCCACTTGGTGAAATATTTTATATACTTGGATCAGGTCCCCTCTCTTACCCTTCTGGCTTTTAAAGATGGTAACTCAAGATATCTTAGCCTCTCTGCATACGGCATGTCTCTGCATTCTGGTAATATCTTAGTCGCTCTTCTCTTTTTACTCTGATGTACTTGGATTCATTTGTTGTGTAGGACTGAGTTGTTGCTGGATGTGTTGAATTTGATGTGAAAGCCGTGGCAATGTATACACTTACCCTTGTAAGAGGATCCATTCATGGAAAAAATTTGTATATCATTCAGAGTTTTTTGACAACATTGAATATTTTACTGAAGTATCTATGGATACAGTCGGAGAAGTGAATTTAACTGATATATCTTGATACATCTACAATCCCGGAAATCGCTCCCCCCCCCCCTCCCCCTCCTCCCCCCCCACTCCTCTGTTGCTCCTGCCTCTCCCCTCATCCCCTCATTGTATAGTCCCGTTCAATACTTTCCTGCCGAGAGAGCGCCGCTTCATGTCAATTATCAATGTTGAGTTTGGTAAAGCATGCCAGCTTGTATGTTTTGACATTTGTCGAACTTCTTTGGTGGTGTTTTGTCATTGATATTACTTTTATGTTCAATGGGGAAAAACGTGTGGGAGAAAATTAATGTTTGGGATACGAGTATTTGTCCTGATGTAATGGGTCGGGATTATTTACATAACTTAACTTTTATTTTCTAGGCAGTTTTGTCACAGTAAAGATTGATTCTCGTGTCAAAAAGACTGTGTCCAATAAAATCCCTTTTGACCCCTTCCCATATAACAAAAAATATCTGTAAATATATAAGCAAAAAACCCACAATGGAAAGATTTCTTGTCAAACCCCTTTTCTGTAGTGGAGTTGTTTGGTGTCAAAATATCTAAATGCAAGCAGATGGTATTATGTGTCCCTTTGTCATGTTAAAGGGGGTGTTTTTTGTGTGTGTGTTCATCTAGATATTTGGAAATTAATGTTTGCGGGGATGGAAAAGACATATGACAGAGATTTTTTTCATGGAGGAGGGGGTGTCGTGGAAGAAGGTGTTGAAGGGAGATTGGTTGGGGATGGGGTGGAAATAGCAGTGGACAGAAACAAAATCGATCTGTTTCTCAAACCATACTGAACCACCGCAGAATTGAGGATAGAATGTTTGGCAAGTATACATGTACTGGCTTTCGATTTCAGTACATCATTATCAACCTTCACAGAAAAAAAGATTTTGTACGTAATGAGTCTTTAAAAGGAGTTTTTTTTTTTTCTTTTACTGCATCTTGTCAAGTGACTTTTCAAAAAGTGAAAAAATAGTAATTTAAGAAAAGCAAATGAAAAAATAAAAACAGACACACAGAATAATCTACTTAATCAATCAAAACTAGTCTGTGGTTTCAGCCAAGAATAGACAACATAACATCTTACGATATACGACATACAAACAAAAGACAGAAAGATCAAAAACAGATACATTTCCTTTCGTAACCCCTCCTATCAGTTGCCTCTAAGTAACATATCAAGTCTCTTTTCAGCTGTAAAAAAAAAAAATAATAAAAAGTAACACTAACATGACAGAGACACATGCAATTGTCTGATTTCTCGATAGATCAGATAGAGGATCTTGATGGGGAGAACCTCTTGTACAGGTGGGAAATGTGAAATCTTTCTCCCAAAACTTACATTAACGATAGAAAATATACAGACTGCAGCGTTCTTGAAAACGAGTCAAAACACCGATAAACGCACATAGCAAGGTGAAACGTTTGCCAGATTTGATGAGCTAAACAAAAAGCAACATACAAAAGCAAGGGAAGGGGTAGCGTTTTTCTGACAGATGCACTGATACAGAAGATCAATTTCACAGCCGGCCTTTTCAATGATTTGGTAACTTTACTTCCCACCCCACCCCCAACTCTTCTTCTCTCATCTGTGTCATGATAAGGGTAGGTAGAGTAGCAGGCGAGTCCGGACAAAAAGCCAGCGTAAATGCCCACCCATGGAACAGATGCAACTGCTGAATTTTGACAGGGATGTGGGTGTGAGGGGGGGGGGGGAGGTAGATGTCAGTGGGGAAAAAACAAAGACTTCCCACTTATGTTCTAGAGAAGTTTTTTTGAAAGAGGAATGGAGGAGGGGAGAGGAGGGTGGGTGGGAGGAATAGTGTAGGCATAAGGTCCAAATCACTCCCTACATTTAACAGCGTGTAAGCTAGTAGATGTGAAGATGGGGTGGGGGGAGGGGGGGAAAGAGCAGCAGTGTATTTGGGCGTGCACCCCTCCTCAGAATAACCCCATTGTTCGGTGTGTGGGGGGGGGAGGGCGGCAAGACTAGA